>JABEZY010272537.1:0-23008 GCA_013467495.1 Gossypium gossypioides
CCCTTTTTGTCGCTTTATTTCCTTACTTTATTATATCAAAGATAATATCTTATTGTAAAAATTTTTGGGGTATTACATACGTTGACAGCTGTGTTACCTCCACCCCTGTCATACCTTTTGTTGCACCTTCACACCTTCTTATGACTGAATCTAGTCGACGCATACCGGTTGAAATGCTTAGGAAGTGTGGCGCTGAAGAATTTCGAGGTAGGTTGGAAGATGATCCAGTTAAAGTTGAATATCTTGTGAGTTTTTAAAGAAATGGTTTGCCTTCCTGATGATTTTCTTAGATGTGTAGTTTCATTGTTAAAAGAAAAAGCATATAGTTGGTGGAATACGTTGACAGATGTGTTACCTCCACCCCCTGTCATACCTCTTGTTGCACCTTCACACCCTCTTATGACTAAATCTAGTCGACGTATACCGGTTGAAAGGCTTAGGAAGTGTGGCGCTGAAGAATTCTAAGGTAGGTCAGATGATGATCCAGTTAAAGCTGAATATCTTGTGAGCTTTTGAAGAAATGGTTTGCCTTCCTGATGATTTTCTTAGATGTGTTGTTTCACTGTTAAAAGAAAAAGCACATAGTTGGTGGAATACGTTGACAACTGTGTTACCTCCACCCCCTGTCATACCTCTTGTTGTACCTTCACACCTTCTTATGACTGAACCTAGTCAATGTATACCGGTTGAAATGCTTAGGAAGTGTGGCGCTGAAGAATTCTGAGGTAGGTCGGATGATGATCCAATTAAAGCTGAATATCTTGTGAGTTTTTGAAGAAATGGTTTGCCTTCCTGATGATTTTCTTAGATGTAAAATTTCCTGGGATTTCTTTCAGATTGAGTTCAAAAAGAAGTATGTTAGAAAATGATATCTGGACAAGAAGAAGAGAGAATTTCTTGAATTAAGGCAAGGAAACAACTTAGTGGCTGAATGCGAGAGAGAGTTTGTGTATCTCAGTTAATATGCTCGATAAATTGTGCCTATTAAAGAAGATATGTGCATCCGATTTGAAGATATCCTGAATGATGAAATTAGAATGATGATTGAAGGTAATGAAATCTGATAATTTGTTGTTCTATCTGCATAGAAAATGGAAGAAGTGTACAACTGTAAAATACAAAGAGATAGGTGAATTCAAGAATTTAACAAGAGAGGCTCCTCTAAGTTATTTTTTTTACCACCAACGAAGAAGACTAGAGAAGACTTTAGTCGAGCTACTTCAGCATTTGAGCATCCTAACAAATATAAATCAATTCAACAAGATTTTAAATCTCCTACAAATTTAGTTGATAGTATGGGAAGTGTACAGAGCGCTTCGAAGCCTAATTGTAAACATTATGGAAAATTTCATACTAGTGATTGCAGAACTACTTTGGGGGCATGTTATAGATGTGGATCTATTGATCATTTTCTATGAAATTTTTTGAGACAGTTAAAAGAAAGTGAAGAACAAAATGAAAAGAAAATTTCTACTTCTCGTCCGGGCTAGAATAGCACTATTGGAACCCCTCGTACGAGAGCAAAAGATACAGTTGTCCGATCAGAGACTAGAGTAGCTGCTCGAACATATGCCATCCAATCCAGAGAGGAAGCTATTGCACCTAATGTGATTGATGGTCATTCTATCTCTTTGATGTTACTGTACATGCACTGATTAACCCTGGGTCAACTCATTCTTATATTTGCACTGCATTAGTAACTGAAAAGAAACTACCTGTTGAATCAACTGATTATGATATTCAAGTTAGTAATCCATTGGGTCAGAGTGTGATAGTAAACTTAGTTTGTTGTAGATGTCCATTGAAAATTAGAGGCTGTGAATTCCCTACCGATTTGATGTTATTACCCTTTCGAGAATTTGGTGTTATTCTGGGTATGGATTGGTTATCACTACATTATGTCATGGTAAATTATAGATAGAAACGGATTAATTTAAAATGCCAGATAGGAGAAATGATTTCCGTTGAATCTATCAGTTGAATAGTATTGCTAGAATCATTTCAGCTATTTCTGCATAAAGGTTGATACGTAAAGGTAGTGAGACATTTCTAGCATATATACTTGATACCCGAGATTCAGAATTGAAGTTAGATTAGCTACTGATTTTTAATGAGTTTATTGATGTATTTCCCGAAGAGTTATCAGGTTTGCCCTCTAACCGTGAAGTTGAGTTTGTTATTGATCTGGTTCCTAGAACTACACCGATATCGATATCACCATACCGTATGGGACTAGTTGAGTTAAAAGATTTGAAAGCATAGTTACAATAATTATTAGATAGAGGGTTTATACCGAGCGTATCTTTCTAGAGTGCACCTGTGTTGTTTGTGAAAAAGAAATACGGCTCCTTGAGATTGCGTATTGACTACAAACAGTTGAATAAAGTCACAATAAAGAATAAGTATCCCTTGTCACGTATTGATGATTTTTTTGATCAATTAAAAGGTTCCATAGTGTTCTCGAAGATAGACCTCAGATCTGGGTATTATCAGTTGAGATTTAAGGATTGTGATGTGCCAAAGACTGCTTTTAGAACTCGTTACAACCACTATGAGTTTCTGGTAATGCCATTTGGATTAACAAATGCTCCTGTTGCTTTTATGGATTTAATGGATCGGGTTTTTTAGCCTCATTTGGATAAATTTGTGGTTGTGTTTATTGATGATATATTGATCTATTCTAAAATAGAATCTAAACATGCTCAACACTTGAGAATCGTGTTACAGACTTTGCGAGAATAATAGTTGTATGTAAAGTTCAGTAAATGTGAATTTTGGCTTCGCGAGGTTATATTTTTAGGACATATAGTATCAGCTGGCGAGATTCGAGCCGATCGAAGTAAAGTTTCTGATGTAATGAGTTGGAAAACTCCGAAAAATGTTTTTGAAGTGTGAAGTTTTCTGGGTTTAGTAGGTTACTACTGTCGTTTTGTTACCTATGACCAGGTCACTACAGAAAAACATCAAATTTTTTTAGTCTGATAAGTGTCAACAATGTTTTGATCAGCTAAAAAACATGTTAACAGAAGCTCCAGTATTCACTCAGCCTGAATCTGGGACAACATGTGTTGTTTACAGTGATGCGTCTCTCAACGGTTTGGGTTGCGTGTTAATGCAGTCAGACAAAGTAGTAGCTTTTGCCTCACGACAGTTAAAGCCACATGAAAGAAATTATCCAACTCACGATCTTAAATTGGCTGCAATTGTCTTTGCTTTAAAGGTATTGAGGCATTATTTATTTGGTGCGAAATTTCATGTGTGTACTGATCATAAAAGTTTAAAGTATTTAATGACGCACAAAGGAACTAAATCTGAGACAACGATGTTGGTTAGAGCCACGAAATGATTATGATCTGGTTATTGATTATCATTCGGGAAAGGCTAATGTGGTTGTGGATGCACTTAGTCAAAAATCATCATTGTATGTACTTCGAGCGTTGAATGCTCATTTAGCTCTGAATGACGATGGTTTTGTCCTGACAGAGTTGAGGACTAAACCTTTATTTCTTTAACAAATTTGGGAGTTTCAAAATGACGATCTAAAGTTGATAATGAAACGAAACTTGGATTAGGGTAATTTGGCTACTGAATACAATATTGGTGATGATGGTACATTGTATTACCGCGATAGAATTTGTGTTCTGAATAATCTAGATTTGAAACATGATATTCTATCAGAGGCTCACAGTAGTACGTATTCCATTCATCATGGTAGCACAAAAATGTATTGTGATTTGAAATAGATATACTAGTGGTCGGGTATGAAACGTGAGATTTGTGAGTTCGTAGCTAAATGTTTGATCTGTCAGTAGGTAAAACCAGAGCATTAGGTACCGTTAGGATTATTACAACCTATTATGATTCCTTAGTGGAAGTGGGAGCTAGCCACGATGGATTTCGTATCTGGTTTACCTATAACCTCCAAAAGGAAATATTCGATCTGGGTAATTGTTAATAGGTAGACTAAATCGGCACACTTTATTCCAATTAGAACAGATTACTCACTTGAAAGGCTAGTGGAATTATATGTGTCAGAGATTGTAAGATTACACGGATTTTCGACATTTATTATTTCTGATTATGATCTGAGGTTTACATGGAGATTTTGGAATAAACTTCAGGAGGATTTGGGCACTAAACTCAATTTCAGTACAACGTTTTTCATCCTCAGGCTGATGGGAAATCAGAACGAGTAATACAGATTCTGGAAGACATGCTACAATGTTGTATACTCGAGTTTGAGGGTAGCTGGGAAAAATGTCTACCGTTAGCTAAATTTGCTTATAATTACAGTTATCAGTCCAATATTAAAATGACACTATTTGAAACTTTATACTGAAGAAAGTGTAAAACACTGTTGTATTAGTCTGAATTGAGCGAATCCAAAATGGTGGGGATTGACTCGATTCGAGAAACTGAAGACAAGGTTTGAATTATTTGAGATTATTTGTAAGCTACATCTGGTCGTCAGAAATCATACGCGAATTTGAAAAGAAAAGATATAGAATTTGCTGTTGGCGATCAAGTACTTTTAAAAGTTTCTCCATGGAAGAAAGTACTACGATTTGGCAAGAAAGGAAAGTTGAGTTCAAGATTTATCGGGTCGTACGAGATTACTGAAAGAATCGATCTTGTAGCTTACAGATTAGCTTTGCCTCCTAAACTTGAGAAAATTCACAATGTGTTCCACGTTTCAATGTTGAGACAATACAAATTTATTCCTTCACACATGATTCCTCGTAGTGAGATTGAATTACAGCCAGATTTGACGTATTATGAAGAACCGGTGAAAATTTTGGCTTGGAAAGTCAAAGAACTTTGGAATAAACGAGTATCGTTGGTAAAATTTTTGTGGCATCGACATGGTACTGAAGAGGCTACCTGGGAAATTGAGGAATCATTGAAACTACAATATCCGAATTTATTCTCAGGTAACAATTTTGAGGACAAAATTTCCTAAGGGGGGAAGTGTTGTAACATCCCATTTTCAGTGGTGACAGAATAGTGGTTTCGGGACCACAAATTTTCATTGTTTCAGCCTGTAAATATTATTTATAGAATATTTATATAGTCATTAGAGTCGTATTAAAATTTGGTTAAGAAATTTTAACGTTTAGATAGTTAATTAAAGAAAAAAGACTAAATTGAAAAGGTGCAAAACTTATTAATTATTGCATTTAGATGATTTAATAGCTTAACTAATAAATGTGGGAGGACCAATAAGGAAATTAGACCTTACATAAATTAAGTGGACGGTCTAGTATGGTTTTTAAAGAAATTTTTAATAATTTTAAAGGTTAAAAAGGTAAATAATCAATAAATAAACAAAAACAAAACATGAAATTTACCATCTTCTTTAATTTTTCATGCAAAAAATAAATATGCAAGGTTGCTTAAGTTTGGAGAACCGACACAGTTCAATACCTTGCATGTGAGTGATTTCTCTACCTATTTCTTATAATTTTTATGTTTTTGAGATCGTTGCAACTAGGTCCAGCAAAAAAGTACCTTCGTTTTTTAATCTGTTAAAAATTTTAGAAGTTTCCATTGATGAATCTTGAATTTTTTTATGATAATTATGTGTTTGAAGCTTTGATTTTTGTATTTGGTTGTTTTGTGAAGTGATATTTATTAGATTTTGATTTAAGGATTAAATTTTTAAAATGTTAAAATTTCAAGGTTTAATGGTGAATTTGAGGTATAATTGGGACTATTTAAGGGCCTAGAATATTCGGCTGTAAATTTTGACTTGAGAAAATGGTTAATTTGATGGTTTTTGGGTTAAAGTACTAAATTGCAAAAGTTGTAAAAGTTAGGGGCAAATATGTAATTCAAAAAATAAAAGGGTATAAAATGTAAAATAAATTGGAATATGAAATTTAAACTACTAATTGGGAAATTTTACATTTTAGATCAAGACCCTGTTGACTTACGTGAAAAAGGAAAAATTACGGAATAGTCCTTGAACTTCTACAACCATTATAACTCAGTCCAGGTAAGTTCGTATGGATTGTAATTTAATATCTATATGAATTGTATGATGACATGATATGAAATAGTATATATAAATTATTCTATTGATGATGTAAGTTGTTTGAGAAAAATGTTGTTTAATATCAATACTTGGGCCGGATGAACGCGAGATAGAGTACAACTAAATGATAGCGTGTTATGTGAGGTTGGAGTGGAGATTGATGTGGAGTGCTTTATATATTTTTCCTAAGTATATCGAGGTTCAGTATTTGTTACGAACTCTCGTTTTATACTACCCTGATCTAGCGTGTTATGGGGACGAATGTATAGCTTGCGGGCTAGGCACTTAATGTTGTGGCATGTTATCAGTTGCATTACTTGTGTACTCATATCTGTAAGTCGTTCATCTAGTCGTAAATCTGTTTTATAACATGTTTAATGACTTTGAATGGCATGATATGTATTTGACATCTTGAATTGACTTCGTTGTGGACATATATGCTTTCTCGGAAATTATTATTTGAGCTTTGAATTGAATTATGCAATTCATCGGTTTGACATTGTTGATGACAAGAAACAATTGTTGTTGAATTATTTTTGATTGATTGTTATATTTACTTTAGTAAGATTTAATTTTTCTATAAGTTGAACTTACTAAGCTTCAATAAGCTTACTTGTGTTAATTTCCGTTTCTTGTAGATACTTTTGAAGGTTGGACAATCGAATCAGCACTCGGGTCACACTATCCATCCATTTTTGGTAGTTATTAAATGTTTGCTTTGGATTATATGGCATGTAATAGGCTTGTTTTGTCATTACTTTTGTTTTAGTATGTAATTATATAAAGAGTGAGCCTAAGTGCAATTTGATAACATGAGCATCACTACAATGATCTTGATGTTTATTTGGTAAATGTTTAGTTAATGACTTGTACCAATTATGAATGATGGAAGATGTGTTTGATATAAAATTGTGGCAGATGTATGACTAATATATTATATGGAATTGCTTTGAATTGAGGTGCCTATGATAGGCATATTGGTTAGAAGTTTAAGTTGTGTGAATTGCATGTTTGGGTGATGATTTATATTGTTGTATAAGTGTGTTTACTTGTGGTACCATTGAGGGTACATTGGTTAGGCACTTAAGATGGTTGAATTAGCATGATTTGAGTTTGTTTAATGACATTTTGAATAGGTCCAATGGTTGGTAAATGGATTACTTAGTGTCCAAGAAATCTTGACATGGTAAACTTGATGCTTAAGGTTATTTAGGTTCACATGGGCTACCACACGGTTGTGTCCCACACATGGCCTACGACACGACCATGTGTATTAAGTCAGTGTGTTACACGGCCTAGCACACGACCTGCGGCACGACCGTGTGTCACAAGTCAGAGAGTTACACAGTCTAGCACACGGCCTGCAACATGGCCGTGTGACCCAACTCAATGAGTTACACGAGCAGAGATACGGGCTGGGCCACAGTCATGTGTCCCAACTTCGAAAGTTACACAGCCTAAGGCATTCCACACGGCTTTACCACACAGCCGTGTGTCCCTTGTAGTTGAAATTTTTCATATTGTCCTAAAATTACTTTATTATTGTAAATGTAAGTTATTATTTACATTACTTTATGTATTTGTAAATGTAAGTTATTATTGTAATTCAATTACTTTATGTATTTGAGAAATAATATTGAAATGATCATGATTTTACTTGTTTATTTTTGTTAACTTGTTGTAGCATTCCCGTAACTCTATTACGATGACGGATACGGGTTAGGGGTGTTACAAAAACTTTCTTCCAAGGTGAAACTTTCAGGAGCAACTTATCACCAACTTGGAACTCGATATCTCGACGTTTCAAATCTACATAAGATTTATGTCTATCAGGCGCTGCCTTCACCCTTTCACAAATTAACTTTACTTTCTCTTCAGTCTCACGAACTAAATCTAGTCCAACAACTTGCTTCTCATCCAACGTTGTCCAACATAAAGGCGTTATACACTTCCTACCATACAACGCTTCAAAAGGTGTCATACGAATACTTGCTTGAAAACTATTGTTGTGAGCAAACTCTGCTAAGGGCAAATAGTTCTCCCAACTGCCACTGAACTCAATTACACAGCTTTACAACATATCCTCTAAAACTTGAATCACCTTTCCAGATTAACCATCAGTTTGAGGATGATAAGCTGCACTGGAACTAAGCTTCGACCCCAAAGCCTCTTGTAAACTCTTCCAAAACCTCGAAGTAAAACATGGATCTCTATCAGAGATAATAGAAATTGGAACTCCATGAAGATGAACAATTTCAGCGATATACAACTCCGCTAACTTCTACAAAGAATAATTAATACTTATCGCTAAGAAATGCGCACTCTTTGAAAACCGATCAACTATAACCGACACTGAATCCTTCTTCGATGGAGTCAAAGGCAAACCCAAAATGAAGTCCATAGTGATCCTTTCCCATTTCCATTCAGGAATTGCAATCGGTTGCAACAAACCCAAAGGAAGCTGATGCTCTACCCGAACCTTTTGACAAACCAAACATCAAGACACAAAATCCATAACATCACGCTTCAAATTAGGCCATCAATAAATCTCTCGAAGATCATGATACATCTTACCACTACCAGAATGCATAGCGTAAGGGCTACTATACCCCTTGGTAAGAATCGCTTACCTCAAGTCCACGTCATGTGGCACACACAATCTTCCTCGAAAATTCAAGATACCATTACTTTCAACATCAAAGTCTCCTTTAACACCTTGTTCAACCTATCGAATCCTCTTTAATAACTCTCCATCAAAAGGTTGCTTCTCCTTAATCTGTTGCGATAAAGTCGACCTCACTTGAGGTTCAGCTAACAAACCACTATCACTAACTAAACTCGAGCGTGCAAACAAAGCTCTCAGTTTCGACACAGACTTTCTACAGAGCATCAACAACAGCATTCGCTTTGCCAGGATGATACTCTATCACACAATCATAATCCTTTAACAACTCAATCCAACGCTTTTACCTTAGATTCAACTCCTTTTGGGTAAAGAGGTACTTAAGGCTCTTATGATCCGTATAAATAACACACTTCTCTCTATACAAGTAATGGCGTCAAATCTTAAGCGCAAATACCACAGCAGCTAACTCCAAATCATGAGTAGGATAATTGCGCTCATGCATCTTCAACTGTCTCGAAGCATAAGGTACAACTTTACCCTTTTGCATCACCACACAATCGAGAACCAAATACGAAGCATCACTATAAACCACAAAATCTTTTCTGCATTGCATCATCCATTCAAACACATCTTTCTGAAGTAGTTTCGTTAAGGGTGCAGCAATAAGAGAAAACCCTTCAACGAATCTACGATAATAGCCAGCTAAATCCAAGAAACTCCTAACTTAAGTAACACTCCTAGGTGCTTTCCACTCTAAAATTGCCTCAATATTATTTGGACCCACACGAATCCCTTCTACTGAAACAACATGACCTAAGAATGCCATTTCCTTAAGCCAAAATTGACACTTACTTAACTTCGCAGATAATTGTTTATCTCAAAGAATCTACAAAACCACCCTTAAATGCTCGTCGTGATCCTGTTCTGAATGAGAATACACCAAAATATCATCTATAAAGACAACCGCAAACTGATCCAAGTACGAATGCAATACTTGGTTCATCAAATCCATAAACGCGACAGGGGTATTAGTTAAACCAAATTGCATCAACAAAAACTCATAATGCCCATACCAAGACCTAAAAGTAGTTTTCAACACATCAAACTCTTTCACCTTCAACTAATAATATCCGGATCTAAGATCAATCTCCGAAAACATCGTTGCACCTCGAAACTAATCAAACAAGTCATCAATTCGAGGCAAAGGATACTTATTCTTAATGGTCAACTTATTCAACTACCTATAATCAATACACATTCGCATCGTACTATCCTTCTTCTTCACAACAAAAACTGATGCACCTTAAGGAGATATACACGGTCAAACCACCAGTACTAACCACAACACTACTCTCCTATTAGAATTATGTGAGCCTCCATATACTGCTCACACCCACGTCTCACACCCTTACCAGAATTATGACTATCATGCCCTCTCTTAGGTAGTCTTCCAGATGCACCATCAGAGGCTCTCTTGCCATATTTAGTAACCACAGAACGAGGCAGCTCAACTAAAGTCTCCACAACTGCTTTAGCTCTCTCAACTAACTCATCAAACATCTCCACATTCTAAGCTACCAAATAAACTCGAATCTCTCGATTAAGCCCAAAACAAAACCTTTTACAATGATCCTTCAAAAAGAATCAGCTTAGAAGTGTATTGACTAAGTCACACAAACTCTGCCTCATAATCAGCCACAAATAAATCACCCTGAACCAAATCCAGAAACTCACAATTGTGAGCCTCCATATACTGCTCGCCCATAAAATTTCTCTTAAAGACCTCAAGAAGGAAATTTCATGTCAATCTATCAGAAACAACACCTCTCCTAATCGTATTTCACCTATGATGAACCTTATCGTCGAGTAAGGACACTGTACAACCCAACTTCTCCTTGTTAGAACAGGACATCTGCTCGAGGGTCCTTTCAACTCCTTCCAACCAGTACTTAGCTACGATCAGATCAATACCTTTCACTCTAGAAAACTCTTTAGCACCCAATGCCAGAAGACATTCAAGTGGTAACCCACGGATAACAAGTGCAAAAGCAGGGTTAGCACCAGCAATCCACTGAAACGCTCCTATCATAGCTTCCATTAGAGGGCCTACACCCTCATCAAGTATATTCACTCTACGCAACAGCACAGGAGGTGCAGAGGATGTACCATCCTCATAAGTGCTAGCTCTCACATTAACATGTCTAGAAGGCATATCTAATGATCTAGCATACAAACGAAAAAAGGTGTGAGTGGCGAGGAGGTGATCCAAGTCTCATTCCTACAAGCAAACTTCAAGATTAAGGCAATGTGTTTCCATTCCTACCCTATGTGTAATTCAACAAACTATTTCAAGCAATCTCATGCCACTCAATTAGAGTTATATCAACAATTTCAAAACAAATCAAAGAGGTTTAGACTCATGAGTTTTGAAACTCCAAACACACAACAATCACCTAGGTCTGAGAGTTATTCACCCTAGAGCTTTGATACTGCTAAATGTAACACCCTATATCCGGCCCGATCGTCGAGCCTAAATATCAAGATGCCACACCACCGTCTCATGTCATACTCAACAATTAAAAGCTCATTCTTAAAGAAACGTCTTCTACTTTAGTATTCGTATAGGTTTTAAGTCAATCTTACTATTAAGATATCATTGTTACATGCTAAATATACATCAGATAGTCTTATAACAATAGTTTAACATGCATAAGGTCCATTTAGCAAAATCTCAAAACTTACTACGTAGGTATCGATACTAGAATATGGGTATCAATATTTCTCTCAAGTGGTATCGATATTGCTTGGAAAATTAGTACCAAATCAGCATTTTGGTTCTGGTCTAAAATTGAAAGTCTCGAAAATTATCGGTACCTTTCGAGAAGTATTGATTATTTTACCCCAAGTATCGATACTCGTGATAAGGTATCGATACCAAATTACATTACTCACTTCCTGCACTTTCAGAAAAACATGGAGGTATTGATATTAAAACCCAAATATCGATAACTCTGCTCTACACATAAAAAAATACAGCGATTACAAGCATATAATTCATACCAACTAATGTCCAATCATCATGTATCATTCACTTCATCAAATGGTCACTAAAATGTCTGAAGAAACAGTCCAAAATGTAATAATCATGACTGAGCAAGAAACCAATAATTCAAACTGAAAGTTTCATAAGTCATAAGCAAAATAACCATGTAAACAACTTAAAAATCATAGCAAAAACCAGCATATAGTCTACCACATTGCCTTATTCCCAAAACATAACCAAAACAATAACACCTATGAAATAACTGAAATGGTCTTGCTTGGAATCACCCCTCAGAACCACACCGCTCACACTAAGACGCTACTAATATGCAATGATTTTAAAAGGAGTGGGTGAGCTTAACAAGCTCAGTGAATGCCTAGAACAACTACCGTGCAAACATGTCATCAAGCATTAGTAGAACACATACATGGCATAAATAGATTAATTGCAATATTCTCAAGATATTACATTTACACATGCACGTTTAACAGTTTATTAGTTAAGTCATTGCATACACTATCATATATACATCGCAATACATACAAACATATATATATAATTTCCAAAATAGTCACATATCATATAAACACATATAACAATACACACATATTCATATATTAAGACAATTGGAGATAATTTGACACTTGAGCTATGAAACGTAAAAGTGGGCACTATCACCACTCATTGGATACACGGATCTCCAACACACCACATAGATTCATAGAGTCAAACATGTCCAGTAAGTGAAGCATTAAGCTAACACTCTCCAACACACCAAACATGTCCCGTTAAATGGAGCTTAGCTCACATTCCCTTTTCTCTCCAAACACATATCAAGGCCTCAACGCCCAAATCAAATATACATATAGGTGAGTACTCACAATCCAATGGCATGCCAACTATATCCAATGGCCTCAAGTATCACAAAGCCAAAATATCTGTATTTAAACACACATATTACTTACCGATTTTTGATTACTTTCACTGCACATTTGTATCATTTGCACAATATTATCACTGTCACTTAGCATGTATGACATGCCTACACATATACTCTTTCACAATAGTGATCATGAACATATAACACATATATAGCATCTCATTTTAGTTCACAATTTCACAATAACACAAGCACATATCTCACAAGATAAACGTGAGTACAAGAAAGCTTACACTCTGAATTTAGAGTAGGGGTTTAGGCTACCACTAAATTCCAAAATAACACATTGAATTGTGTCCACTACGCTTTCGTTGAAATGTTGAAAGCTCAAACTAGCCTTTTCTAGCTCGTAAATGGTCCTAGCGAATCCAGAACTTCAACAAAACAATTCACACAACAATACATTCAAAAATGAGCTAAGAACTTACCACAATCAATCAAAAACATAAGCCTAAGCTATGTGCCCATATAACCGAAACCTTTAACATAGAAATCTATACATTCGAATATATCAGTCTATACTCAATATTTTTGCCAAAAACCAATTCTGTTTATCTTTTAATTCAACTACGACTAATTCTCAACCTTTAAACTACACTAAAATACGTAGTTCATAGTATCGACTTTTTCGACATGTTTATGGCCATTTTTCCAAAAATTCATTAAAACTCAAGAAATCCTTAACGATACTTCAAAATAAGTTTAGAAACCTCTTAATCATATCAAACCTATTGATTAACACTTTGAAATCACATTTTTACTCAAAAATCTGAAATTCACCATTAACGACTCTATTTTCTGCTTTTAATCAAAACATGCGATTTAACGGCTAAAAATTTAGTTTCAAAGGCCTAATAACATTAAAAACTAATGGGTAGACGATAAGTTACATTTGATGGAAGAAAAATGAACTTTTATCGAAAACCCAGAAAACTCACACGCGAAGAAGAATATGAAATTAATGAAATTTTGGATGTTTTCTTGAAGATTTATGATGGTTTAATGCTTGGGGAATGATGACAATCAATAGATTGAAGATTTAACAAAGAAAATCGATTAAGAGATTTGGCAGAGCAAAGGGACGGAAAGTACAAGCTATGGAGAGAAAACTATTGTGAAATAAAACTAGGAATGGGGGTTTTTAGGTTGGTTTTTAAAATTTGGTAAAACTGCAACACAAATGCTCACAATTTTGACCCTGTTACAAATCAGTCCTTTTTTCTAAAATTAAAGGTCTCTAAAACTCATTTTCAAAAATTGATTTGATTTTCTAAGATCCATAGTCCAAATATATCCGATAAACCATGTCACAAAATTCCAAACACTCTAAGGCTAAAATTTCTAAAATACCCCTAAAACTCCTAGGCCATATTTTGGGGTGTTACACCCTTAGTAAAGGTACTATGGAGGAATCACAACATTGAGGAAGCCACATGGGAAAGGGAGAGCACAATGAAAGATTAGTATCCATAGTTGTTTTTAGGTATGAATTTTGAGGATGAAATTTCCTAAGTACGGGAGAGTTGTAACATCTCGCCTGATGAAGTGTAGTGCTCGAGTATTGTTAATTGAACGAAGGTTTATGGTGTGACCCCAATTCTAGTAACCAATTGAGTTAATTAAATTAATTAGGGGTTTGTATGATGCAATTTTCTCAATATGAAATATGTTGGACGGTCATGGACAACAAAATTTCATGGTTTCATTTAAATTGTTTAATGGCATTTTGATAATTTGGTTATTGAAAAGGTTAAAAACAAAAGAAAATGAAAGTAAAAATATTCACTTTCTTCTCCAGCCGTGCAACAGCTTCTAAACAGCCATTAAAATACCTTTTTGAGCTTTAACTTCAAGCTCTTGCATGCAAGTCCTTCTAAACTTGGTTTCTCGTAATTTTTACGTTTTTGTAATCGTTGTCTTGAAATCTGCCTATGGTTTACCTTTGTTTTTTAAACGATCATGGTTCATAAAAGTTTCCATTGATGTTTGTGAGGTTTTTTTATGTTGAATGAAAGCTTGGTTGTAACACCCTATTACCCATCCCGATCGCCAGGTCCGAGAAGTGGGATGCCATATTCGTTACCGAGGCAACAAACATCATTTGTTCCATAAAATTTATATCATATATTCAGACTGATAGCCATGACATGATTAATATATGCTCAAAATAAAAACATCTTGAATTATAAAATAATTCTCCAACTAAACTTAATATATCATAAAATCTTATAGGTACATGCCGACAAAAAATAGTAAAAAAAATTTACAAACTCAATGAGTGCGGGATTTTCTGCTAGATGTTGATAACGAGTGCACACTATTGAACCTAACCTGTACGAGTACAAACTGAACACTGAGTAATCAACTCAATGACATTTCTATAACTAATATTTAAAATGACATAAACTATGTAATGTCAAAAATAAAAATCAAAGGTTCATAAGCAATTTAGTATGTTCAATTATACTATAAGACATAATTCTTTCTTATCGTATTTTTATTCATACCGTCTGGTTGTCACATATTCATCTTCAACTCACTGACCTGTAGACTCCAAAAATTCAATTAAATATAGAATAATTGTTTACATTCACATATTAGAAATATCCAGCTTGGATAGCACTTAATCTTCAAATATGACATGCTTCCAAGTTGTGCATTTTAGGATAGTAGTCTATATTAAAACTTGAAAACTCAAGGAAGTTAAGGTTTAATTTATCTTCTTGCAATTTAAACCAAAACCAAAAATATAATGGTTTAAGAACCTTACCAGCATACAACATCACAACTTAAAACATGAGAAACTGCAAATTTACCATTTGAAAAACTCACTTTCGATCATCATTAACAATAGCAATTTAATTCATCTAACAAGGATATTTTAAACGTTAACTTAAGCATTTTTGAACAACATTGAAAACAACCCATTTGGTTAATGAAGTCAACATAATCGAACGCCATAAAAATGGGAATTTACTAATACAACGGCTATTACAAGCATCATACAAAATGTCATAACTTGTGAGATTTAACAAACAAATTTTCACCATTAATTCATCCAAGGACAATTGATATTTAACAGTAATAGAAAATGGAACTTTACTTTACTTAGAGCATCATTTAAACATCAAATTTTATGAACATATTTTAGATATCAAAGTTGTCGAACCCTCCTTGTCAATTCATCAATTTAACACACATAAAATAATTTTATGAGAACTTACAAAAAAACTTCCAAGATGGTTTCATACACTTTAACCCTCCACCATTTCAAGCACACTCACATGGCAAAACAAATTAGTTAAATCATGCAAATTGTTGTCCCGTTTCTGCATTCAGATACTAATAATTTCAGTATTTATTCAACTTGAACAACCTTAAGTGTAAAGTTCGGTCAGCTTTGTCTATTGTGTTTTCTTATATACAAATTTTTTTAACTTATGGTGATTATACATTCATGATATGAATCTATTATCAAAATCATAGTATTTGTACTTGAGATTCATAATAATAATGAAAGAAACTAATGTCTTTTTATCAAATATCAAGTGTATGTGTCAACCATGTGAATCTAGCAGGTAGTAGTTGAGTTTAAGTTACGAAGTAGGTTCATGAACCTGTTTCTCTACCTGGACACCATCCATTCTGGCTTATGATCTCAAAACGAAAGGAAAAATATAAGAATTCAAGAGAATACCAAGCTCTAAACAAGCTGTTGATCAAATCTGTCAAGCTAAATTCATCAAATCTGTCAAGCTAAAAATATAAGAATTCAAGAGAATACCAACTTCAAACATGATAGTTTACAACATTTAAATACCTAAAGTTTCAGCATTTTGACCAGCTTCAGACATGATAATTTGCAGCACATAACACCTAAATTTTTAGCTTACTAACATCATAAATTTATATCCATTTGGACATCATTAGTTAACATTTAATAATTTAGTTTCACATTGTTCAGACCATTTTAATTTCCTGATCACTTGAATGATCTTTAATTAATATTTGGACAGCAATAAGCAACCATCGATCATACCACATAAATGGGTAAGAAATTAGACAGCATGCATGCAAACTAAATGCTTCAGCAGCTCCCTCGACAGCCAGAAATTTCATTAAAATTTCACTTATTACCATCACTCATACCAGCATAAAGATGCAACAAAACAACCAAGGAAGAAAATGTAAAGAACTCGCAATCATTTATTTAATTAAGTAAATAACATATGCAATTGTTGCATTTTTAGCAAGTTTAAATAGGAAAATTAAATGCTGAAAGTCCAGCATTTGGACAGAGGCCAGAATTGGCATTTAACCTCTCATAATTCTATATTATTTCAACTAGTAGCAGTCCATCTCCTCAACCAATTTAAGTATATTCAGTTCAGCAATTTCATACTTAAAATTGAGCATTCTTAACAACGGTCATCAACAATTAACTCAACATTTAATCTCTTCAGTTTTTCTTTTATTCTAATTAGCACATACATTAATTTCAAACCTCAATACAATATGCTAATTTAACTACAATGTACCATATGCAACTCAAACAACTAGCATCAACTTGTTTAACTTTTATTTAATTTTTCTTTAAACAACCAAATAACCAAGTGTATAGTCCCAATAAACTTCTAGCCAAAATCAATAATTTTTAAGTATTAGAATGCACAAAAATTTTAAAGTTTTGGATTCAAGTACTCACCAAAAATTCCAAGCTGAGCCTAGCCTTGAGCAAGCTCTTTCCCCATCTTGCTGCTGCCTTTCCCTTTAGACAGCTGGAAGAGGGATTTTCCTTCAATAAGCGAATTTCTTGAGAAAATCAGCTCCCAGCCGAGCCAAACCAAGCATGCAATCAGCTCTCCTCTCCCCCTCTATTCAAATAGTAGCCCGAAAACAAGCAGAAATTTCTTTCATTCCAACCAGCCCCCGAAAAAATATGCGAATGGAAGGAAGAAAATAAGAATACCTTGTTTTACTTTTCCCCTTCCTTGTTATTACCGTCCAACTTCTTCCCTCCCCTTTCTTTTTTTTCTTTTATTTCTTTTCATTTTCATTATTATTACTATATATACATACGTCCACTTTAAAGGAAACAAGGGTATAATTGCTACTTTAGTCCTTTTACTTTATTTCAATCTATAATTCAACTTTTAACACCTATGTTATTCAGTCCCTGTATCTTATCAACTCCTAATTCCATGAAAATTACTTATCCAAAATTTAATTTGTCTCTAATATAACTCTGTAAATATTTAATAAAAATATTTATGAGTCCGATTTATAGGAACGGAGTCTCGAAAATACACTTTTTGACACCCCTGACTATCGGGTCGTTACATGGTAGCCATGGTGTTTAGATAGGATGTAACACTAACCCGTATCCGTCGCCGAAATAGGATTACAGAGCATTACCGTACAAACTGAACATTATACATACATTTCAAACATTGACATAAACTTGATATAAACCATTCATTCACATACCTATTGTCCCTTAATCGAGCCCTCGAGGCCCTAACAATACTTTAGAAATAATCCGGAACTAAATTGGAAACATTTAGAAAGGTTAAGAAAAAGATAGAAAATTTGGACTGCAAGGTTACACTGCCGTGTGACTCACACGGCTGAGACACACGCCCGTGTCTCAGGCCATGTATCAATCGAAATAGGGATACACGGTCATGTCCCAGCCCGTGTCCTTACCCGTGTAACTCTTTGAGTTGGGTCACATGGTCAAGCCACACGCCCGTGTGCTAGGCCGTATAACTCTCGAAATAGCCACACACGCCCGTCTGCCAAGCTGTGTAATAGCCTGACTTGCATGCATTGAAACCTACAGGGGACACACAGTTGTGTTGCCTATCCATGTGTCACACCTGGCTGAGTCACACGCTTGTATCTCAGGTCGTGTGGACATGAAATTAGCAAATTCAAGCCATTTTCAACAACAACTCATGCAACCACCTAAAAGCATTTTAAGCACATGATCAAGGCATCAAAACATGACCAAAACAAACATGAAATGACCAATTCAATTGTTAAAGATGATTCAACCAATATGCCATACAAGGCACCTCAAATGTAAACATACAAATTTACCTAAACATATATATATACTTGACCACAATTCATTCATAAACATCTAGTTCATTTCCATCTCAAAACATACCATATCTTGACCTATACCATTTCAACATAAACTTATCATTTGAGCCATACCATTCATGCATCACAAGCACTAAAATTCCACAATTCAACCATCATCAAAATGGTACCAAAACAACCAACTGACACATACCAAAATCAACATCTAAGCATTCAACTGAACATCAAATACGAGTTCACTGGCCAAAACATCAAAAGCTACCGATATATTAGTGTGATAGATCTCCAACGAGCTTCCAAACCGATCAAGCTTCTGATTATCTATAAATATATAGGAAAGAAAACTACGTAAACACATAATGCTTAGTAAGTTTATAAAACATGAACATAACTTACCATTTCAATATATAACATTAAGATTAAATACAACATAATCTAACCACAAGCTTGGCACAAGCCTAAGCACCATCAACAATACATGTTAGTGCATTCAAATACAATTTACTTGAATTAACATAAGGTAAGCCATTATACATGAACATACTTCATTTGAACTCATCACTTTCATGAACATAAGTATACTTCCATTGAAGATTACCACTTCAATCCTTTTCATAAGTACAAGATATAGTTCATTTTAACACTTACTGTTCATTTCCTTTTCATGCCCGTTGAACCATTTAGAATATCATCGGATATTCAGGAAAGCTCACACGATTTGTGCTAAACATATAACCATAACCTTTCCTTTACATCATTTATCACACGAGCTGTGGAGTATTCGCAACAAATGCAGGACCTCATCCATTGATAGGACATTTAAGACAAGCACCCGAAACATAAAATTCCTAATGACATGTCATTTGTATCCTATGAATTTCTAAGGTTCAAATAGGGCTCGATAACCATCATAGCATTATTGGATGTTAATCATTCAATTACACAACAACTAACATATTTACATAGAATTAAAAATAGCATTAAAAATGATACTTATTCATACGAACTTACCTCGACGATTTGAGCGTAAAAACAAAGTCGACTAATCTGAGGCTTTAGCTTTTCCCTGATCTAAGTGTGTACATGGTCTATCTTGATCTAAATAGAAGAATTCAATTCATTTAATACTTCTATTATTCAATTCAGTTCATATTTCATTTTTTTGTAAAATTCCAATTTTACCCCTGATATTTTTAACTTTTTTACAATTTAGTCCTTAAGCTCATAAATTGAAATTTAAGCATTTTAATCCTCATCTCGTGCTAGAAGAATTCACTAGGGACCTATATCAACCCATACAAACCATCATTTCACAAATTTACCATGAATTTTTACTAATTATACAAATAAGTCCCTAAATGATAATTTCATCAAAAATCACTTTACAAAACTTGTTTATTTATCAACAAGGACTCGTAATCTTTCATAAAACATCAAAAGTCATGCAAGAACATTTAGGGAAAACCCTATATCTTTAATAGTTTTGCAAATTGATCCCCGGGCTAGCTAGATTAAGCTACAATGATCTCGAAAACATAAAAATTATTAAAAATGAGCTCAAAAATCACTTACATGCTAAAGGATAGCTTGACCGAATGAATAACCCTAAAATGGTGTTTCTTTCCTTCTAATTTTTGGTGGAAAAAAAGCTTAAAGAAGATGAGTGTTTAATTTTTTGTTATTTGTTTTAAGTTTATTGTATTAATTACTTTATTAACCTTTAATTTAAACTAAATAAAACACTAATTTCATGCCCATCTTTGTTCACTAATAATATGAATGGTCTTACCATGTAAGTCCACTCACATTTAAGTTTCATAGCCATTTAACCCTCTTAACAAATAGAACTTCATTTTTGCACCTTTTACGATTTAGTCCTTTTTACGTGATTAAACATGCAAACGTCAAAATTTCTTAACAAAATTTTTATATGACCTTATTGACATTCCATAGACATTAAAATAATAATAAAATAATAATTTACTCATCAGACTTGTGGTCCCAAAACTACTATTCTGAATTCACCGAAAACAGGCTATTACATAGGACTAGTTTATAAAGTGATTTCTGATAGTTTTGCATTTAAGGACCAAATTGAAAATGTGGAAACTTTGTTGTGAAATTTCTAAAATTTTGCATTGTATGGAATTAATAAAGTGTATTATTGAGATTGGAATGAAAATGGAGTCTATATTTGAAAGTTATGTTAGTTTCGGTTTTAGGAATTAAATTGTAAAGATTTCAAATTTGAGGGTAATTATAAAAATTTTGCCAAAAAGAGTTATATGCATAATTATGAATATTATATGAAGTTAGAATTAATGATTGACATTAAATTATCATTTAGATCGAGAATCGGAACAAAATTGAGGAAAAAAAACTACGATTCAGTCCCTGACTTTTGGTTTACTTTCGTTTCGGTGCCAGGTAAGTTCGTAACTTGGTTAATTTAATTAATTATTATTTTGATAAATTATTATCTATTTGTGTATATCTGTGGATCAAATTTTTTGGCTTGAAGAAAATGAATAAGACTATAGTTGAAAGACACTATGGCACTATACTGGAACTAAATAAGTCCATAGATGAAAGAAACTATAGCATTATATCGAAAATGAGTAAGACTTATCTAAAAGACGTTATGGCATAATGATTATAACGAGCAAGACCATAGCTAAAAGATGTTATGGCATCACAATTCTAATGAGTAAGACCATAGCTGAAAGACGTTATGACATCATGATTGTAACGAGTAAGGCCATAGCTAAAAGATATTATGGCATCATAATTCTAACGAGTAAGACCATAGTTGAAAGATGCTATGGCATCATGAATCAGACGAATAAGACCATGGTTGAAAGACACTATGGCAACACGACGTAAAAATGTATAAGACCATGGTTGAAAAACACCATGATATCAAGTCGAGAATAAATAAGACCATCGTTGAAAGACACCATGACACCCTCCGATCATTTGCTATTCATGTAACACGTTTCAGGTGAGGTATGTATCGTAAGTATGAATATGAGTTGAACGTTTGACTAGTATAGTTTGATTATGAATGTTAATGCCTTGGTGTGATTATATGTTTCATATGTCTATAAATATGTTAACTCCTGATGTTGTGGTGTGTTTAGGGAATTAAATGGTTATATGAGTATTTTTCAAGTATTTGATGTTATTTCATTTTATTCAACAAACGATTTAAGTTTTAATGAATGGATGCATATACAAAATGAATTGTGTTATGGAAACATGAAATAGAAAATGTTGGTATATTAATATGAAATCAAAAGGGAACAAATTGAGTAATAGATTGAGGAATTATGTATTAAATTTCATATTGATATGTATCATGTTCAATTGATTGGATATGCTCTTTAATACACCTACTAACCTTGTGGTGTGTTGTGAATTGGAAGGAAAAGTATGCATAAATTTAAAAGAGCAATGTTTTAATGGTTTAATCATTTATGTTCGGTAAGTTAAGTTTCCTTTATACGAGATTACTAAGCACTGATTGCTTACGTAGTTATTTTTCCTTGTCTTGTAGATTGTCAGAAAGCTCAGACAGTTGGATAGGAAATTTGGATATACTGATGTCCATCCTTTATCTTGATAGAAAATTTGGATATACTGATGTCAAGTTATAAATGGCATGAATTTGGAGTCCTTAAGTTATTTTGTTTATGATGATGTTGTTTATTAGTTAGTTTGAGTAAGCTTTGTGGGTTATAAATGTTTAGTATCTTTGGTGTATGTTTGAAACATAATGTGCTTTTGGTTATTAGCCACACACGGTCTTCTCACACAGCTGTGTGTCATTTAAATTTTAGGTGTAGGATGAACCACACGGTCTCGGAAAGTTACGCGGCCTGGTGACACGACCGTATAACTCAACTTCGAATATACACACGATCAGGCACACAACCTGCAACACGACCGTGTGGCCCTATTTCAAATGCATACACGGGCGCACACATTGGATAGGACATGGCTGTGTGTCCCCGCTTCAAATGTTCACACGGTCTGGGCTATGTCACACGACCGTGTGACCCTTGTTTCTCAATTTTTCATTTTTTTCCAAAAATTTCTATTTTGATTCAAATTGATCCTAATTGTTTATAAATTGTTTTTAGGGTCTCTGATGTGAACACATTTACGCCAACAAAGCAAATCGATCTGGAGGTCTTACCATTAGGACCTATTACCCGTTCTATGGCAAAGAAATTCAGGGAAGTCTTGTTCCTTACT
>JABEZY010272541.1:0-11148 GCA_013467495.1 Gossypium gossypioides
ACAGATTTCCCAAACATGAAAATTGACAGCTTCGGTGAATGGAATTCAATAAATTTCACCCATCCATACATGTATCATTCCCCCTTTCCTTGAAAAGATTTGTCCTTGAATCTTGTCTTTGATTGAATCTTGTTTTGATTTGCTTCGCCTTTGACATTGTTGTTGGGCCTTCAGGTAGTGTGGTCCCATCACATCCATGGCTCTGAAATTGGGCTTCGAGACTCGCATCATTCCCCCTTCCTCAAGAAGATTTGTCCCTAAATCTTTAGCTCTAAAAAAAGAAAAAGGGTTTAGAGTAAATAATAATAAAATGAAAAAAAAACTTACCTAAGCTTTCTTATGCACCAAAACTATTTCCATGATCAAATATATAATTTTGATCTCCCAAATCAACATGGATCAAATGCATCTCTTTCAAAAAGAAAATATCAACACTAAACAAAGAAATATTAGGCACATTAGTGTTCAAGTAAAAAATAACCTATAACTTTCTTTGAATATACATGGTCATCCATAAGAATTTCCAATGATGAGTTAAGAATTTTACATAATTATAAAAATCAATAAGGTTAAGACTATGTAAAAATTCATCGATAAAGGTCAAGATAGAAAATTTTGTTGCAAAAGCAAATATATAAAATGCTTTAATAAACCTATCTAGTGTAACAAAATTACTGATATGAGCTCGTCCTCATAGGATGATTATGAGTCGCAAGAGTTTCAGATCGAAATTAAGAAGTATCAATGTAATGCAGTTTGTAAAGGTTGAAACGTTAATGGTTGGCTTTGAAAAATGGTGGTTTGACGGATAATAATGGAAGAAGGAAGGATAAGCTTTGATTCGGTTTAAGGACTTTAGAATGAACCAATATTATAGAACAATACTGACCCAATCCTTATATTAGTACTTAAGATGGATACAAAAGGAAAACAAGAACCGTGACCTTCTATCTAGCAAGATAGGAACCAACCGGTATAAAGGATGAACGGCACACTTTTAAGAAATGATAAGTTTGAATGAAATCAGATTGACGCCACAAGGTATGCTTAATAAGTCAATTTGAGTAAAATGAGAACAATGAGAGTGAACACTCACAATAAGATTCAAATTCATCAAAATTTGTTACAAAATGTCTCAAGCATCATATTTATAGGATGTCCAAGGAACCAACCGAATAGGCATGAGATAACAATCAGAATAAATGTGTTTGATGTCCATTAATTCATTCAAAGCATCCCTTGAGAGTTTCTAGATGTTGGTGATGCCAAAAGCCTTGTTCACATTGTGAAATTTGTACTCCCAAACAGCCAATTACATTGGTCCTTGAGAGTTCATAGAATTGAATGGTTTCAATAGTGTGAACATGAATTGATGTTGCCTTGATAACCAAATGGTCACTTGGGATATGTAGTTCATTAGTGCATATTGTGTTGTACGAAGAGTCTTAAGGTGTGAAGAGCAGGAAGTGAATGGTTCCATAGGTGTGAACTTGGTAGCCAACCGAATGGTCAAGTGAGAAAACACTTGATGCTTTACTTTTCATGAAATGGCTCATGGGAGGTTGTGTTCAGCTCCTTAAATATAGTTTATGCAGTATGAATAGCTTGAGAGGAAGGTTCCTAGCAGTAGCAATGTGAACAATCTGGCCAAAATTAAGACAAGGTTTAAATGCAACAATTTAAGACAAAAACACAGTTTTAATTTGTATGAACTTAGACAAATATTAATGATGTAATAATTAAGACACATAATTTAAAGTGCAGTATTTAAAACACACATTTAAGATGTCTAAACTAAGACATAATTAAAACTCAAACTAAAATAACTGAATGGATAAAAATCCTTATTTCTAGCAACTGAATTTAAACACGCAAATATTAAAGTTTTACATGCAGCACATTGCATGGAATGCATGGTTCGCATGAAATGCATGGGTTGCATGGAATGCATATTTTGCATGGAACGTATGGTTCGTATGCCCAAACTCGATCAATTAAACCCATGATAGCTTCTTTAAACTTCTTAGCTCGTGTGAGAGTAATTGGCCCTCTTGGAAGCTCGATTGGATTTTATAAGGTTTCACGAGTTGCTTGCTCGACATCAAGGGTTTTAGTTGGGTCCATGTCCATGCTCGCATCATCCCCTCCCCTTCAAAGTGATTTGTCCCCAAATTATCCCCTATATCATAAGGAGAGAGATCAGAAACATTAAAACTTGCAGTAACGTTATACTCACCTGGGAGGTCCAATTTGTATGAATTATCGTTCATCTTCTCCAACACTTGGAAAGGTCCATTGCCTCTGGGTAACAACTTAGATCTTCTTTGAATAGGGAATCTTTGTTTTCGCATGTGGATCCAAACCCAATCTTTGGGTTCGAAAACTACTCGTTTGCACCCCTTATTAGCTTTGTTTGCATACTACTCGGTTCTATTCTCGATGTTTTCCCTCACTTGTTGGTGTAGATTCTTCACGAACTCAGCCTTATTTTTGCCATCTTCATCCACAAATTGATTAGTAGGTAAGGGAATTAAATCTAAGGGAGTCAAAGGATTAAAACCGTAGACAACTTTAAATGGTGAGTGCTTAGTGGCAGAATGCATAGATTGATTGTAAGCAAACTCGATATGCGGCAAGCATTCTTCCCATTTTTTTAAATTTTTCCGAATGATTGCTCTCAACAAGGTTGATAGAACTCGATTAACCACTTCGATTTGGCCATTCGTTTGTGGGTGGCATGTTGTGGAAAATAATAACTTGGTGCCAAGCTTGCTCCACGAAGTCTTCCAAAAATGGCTAAGGAATTTGGTAACTCGATCCGATACGATCATCCTTGGTACTCCATGTAGTCGAACCACTTTCCTGAAAAATAGATTTGCTACATTCGAAGCATCATCAGTCTTGTGGCGTGGAATAAAGTGAGCCATTTTAGAGAATCTGTCAACTACTATACAAACTGAGTCTTTCCCACTTTTAGTCCTAGGAAGTCCTAGTACAAAATCCATAGAAATTATCTACCCATGGTTCTTTAGGAATTGGTAGTGGAGTGTACAATCCATGGGGCTTAATACGAGATTTTTCCTTCTTACAAGTGATGCATCTGTCACATACTCTCTCAACATCTCGTTTCATCTTAGGCCAAAAGAAATGTTCGTGGAGCATGGCTAAAGTTTTGGACACTCCAAACTACCCCATGAGACCTCCACTATGCACCTCTTTCACGAGAACATCTCGAATGGAACCTTGAGGGAAACACAATTTACCTTCTTTAAAGAGGTATCCTTCATGCTTATAGTACCTTTCGAGTGCCCCTTTTTTACAAACTTTGTAGATCTCCCCAAAATCAACATCAGTTTCATAAAGTTCCTTAAGATACGTAAAACCAAGCAATCTAGAATCTAATTTATTGAGAAGTGCGTACCTTCTGGATAATGCGTCCGCAACAACATTTTCTTTACCTTTCTTGTATTTAATCACGTAAGGAAATGATTCAAGGAATTCCACCCATTTGGCATGTCTCTTGTTCAACTTGTTTTGCCCATTGAGATGTTTTAATGCCTCATGATCGGTGTGAATGAAAAACTCCTTAGGCCATAGGTAGTGTTGCCAAGTTTCCAACACTTAGATTAATGCGTACATCTCCTTATCATATGTTGGGTAATTGAGGGCAGCACCATTCAATTTCTCACTGAAGTAGGCTATGGGACGTCCATTTTATGTTAGAACGGCTCCAATCCCTATTCTTGAAGCATCGCATTGAATCTCAAAAGTTTTTGTAAAATCAGGTAAAGATAACAGAGGTGCATTTGTCAAGCAATCTTTAATCATAGTGAAAGACTTCTCTTGTTACTCACCCCAATGAAAGTTTTAACTTTTCTTGATAATTCCAGTTAAAGGATCAGCTATGGTGCTAAAGTTAGGAACAAACCTTCAGTAAAAACTAGCAAGGCCATGAAAACTTCTTACTTGGCTTATGCTAGTAGGTCGTGGCCACTCTCAGATTGCTTTTCCCTTCTCTTGATTAACTTTGAGGCCTTCTGAGCTAACCAAAAAACCTAGAAAAACAAGCTTGTTAGTGCAAAAGGAACACTTTTTAATATTTGTAAATAAAGTTTCCTGCCGTAATACTTTCAACACGGATTGTAAATGATGAATATGATCTTCCAAAGACTTACTGTAAATCAATATATCATCAAAATAAACTATACAAAATTTATCAATAAAGGATCGAAGGATATAATCGCATAAAGGTGCTTGGTGCGTTAGTTAAGCTGAAGGGCATAACCAACCACTCATACAAACCATTCTTGGTTTTGAATGCAGTTTTCCATTCGTCTCCTTCTCTCATTTTTATATGATGGTAGCCACTCTTTAGGTCTATTCTGGAAAAAACGTGAGCTCCACTTAGCTCGTCTAACATGTCATCTAAGCACGGGATCGGGTGTTGATACTTGACGGTAATCTTATTGACTGCGTGATAGTCGATGCACATGCGCCAAGAGCTATCCTTCTTAGGTACCAATAGTATGGGCACATCACATGGGCTTAGGCTTTCTCGAACATACCCCTTTTCCATTAGCGCGGTAACTTGCCTTTGTAGCTTCTTCATTTCCTCAGGGTTGCTTCGATAGGCTAGCCGATTCAGGATACTGGCTTTGGGAATAAAGGCTATTTGATGCTCGATGCCCCTAATAGTTGGCAAGCCACTCGGGATGTCCTCCAGGAACACATCCTCGAACTCCTGTAGCAAAGACATGATAGAAAAAGGAAGACTGTCATGTAAATCATTAGTACTAAACATACTTTCCTTGTAAATGAGCACAAGCAAAGGATGTTTCAAAAGCAAAGACTTTCTGATTTCCCTTTCTTTTGCAAAAATACTCAACTTTCCCAACTCACTCTCTTCTTTTCATTCATTTTTCTCTCGTGCTTTCACCTCACTCTCTTTGTTCTTCTCTTTTGTTTTGGCTCATTCTTTCCATTCTTTTTTTTTCTATTTTCTTGTCTTTTTCTCTCTCATTTGGCAAATAACTTCGTCAATTGAAAGTATACCAATTGGTATATCCATCATGCAATACTCGGTGATCAAATGGCCATGGTCTCCCCAACAATAAGTGATCAGCATGCATTAGCACTACATCGCAAATAACTTCGTCGCTGTATTTGCCAATCGAGAAAGTGATGACAGCTTGCTAAGTAACCTTGAGCTCACCACCGTTATTGAGCCATTGAAGTTTGTAAGGACGTGGATGTTTGGTGGTTGCTAGCCTGAGTTTTTCTACCAACAAGATGCTAGCAGCGTTAGTACAACTACCACCATCTATAATGACACTACATACCTATCCTTGGACATGGCAACGGGTGTGAAAGATGTTTTCAAGTTGTAAATCATCCTCTGTGGTTTGGGTGCTCAAGCTTCACTTAATGAAAAGGATTTCTCCTTCCATGGCATCCTCCAAGTCATCCTCCTCATCAGTAGGTATTTTGGGCTTATCTTCCTTTTCAAGTTCAGATTCTATTTCACGATTGTCCCTTAGAATCATAACGCTCTATTTTGGACATTGGTTAGCAATATGGCCCCTCCCAAGGCATTTGAAATACTTGATATCTCGAGTTCGATTTGGCACGGCCTCATTCTTTCCTTTACTCAAATCTCTGATTGGCTTATTAGACTTTGTTTCACCAATGTTGTCTTTGGTTCGAAAGGTGGTATCCTTTTTGTAGGTTCCTTGACCCCACTTCAGTGTATAAACAGAGTTAGAAATGGGTCGGGTGGTACCTTTTCTTTTCAATTGTTTTTCCACCTTGGTTGCCATGTAAACCATATCAATGACCTCAACATAGTGTTGCAATTCAACTATATTGGCAATGTCTCGATTGAAGCCAGCTAGAAATCTTGCCATGGTGGCCTTTCTGTCTTCCTCAACATCGATACGTATCATTGCTATTTCCATCTCCTTGAAGTAATCCTCAACACTTCGATTACCTTGGGTGAGATTTTGTAATTTATGGTACAATTCTTCGATGGTAGTGGGCTGGTATGAACCTCTTTCTCATAATAGCCTTCATTTCAACCCATGTAGACACGAGTCATTCGCCATTTCTTCTCCTACTCAAGGTTAGCTGATCCCACCAAATAATACCATAATTAGAGAATTCGATGGCAGCAACTTTTACCTTTTTGCTTTCTAAGTAGTTATGACATTCAAAGATGAGTTCAATCTTCTTTTCCCACTCTATGTAAGCTTCGTGATACGAACTCGTATTCATTGTCGAATTTGAGTCGTTTGTTGCCTGATCGTAAAATTAAGTAACTAGTTTTGTTTAACAAAAAGGATGTTTTAAAGGTTGATAGTTTTGAGAACAAAGAAAAATGGTTTAATGATAAGTTGATGGATGATGGAATGTGAACTTAACAGTGGAAGAAAGAACCTCTATTAAAGAATAGAGACCCGAATCTTATAAGGTTATGAAGGTGATAGATGGATAGATGGTAAAGGACCGTGACCCACTATCTAGGAAGATAGGAACCAATCAGTATCAATGGGGTTGAACGCCACACTCAAAGAGTGATAAGTTCAGAAAGGAAATAGATTGACGCCACTAGCAAGCTAGATAAGTCAATTTCAATCACTAAGAATAGAGAGAGTTGAACAACTCACAAATATGTTATATTTCATAAAGGTTCAAATATTTCCTAAAAGAAGTTACAAACAAGCTATTTATAGGCTACTTGATTTCCAGCCGAATAGACACTAAGTAATTACAACTTAAATAAAGCTGGAGTTGACTTAATTCAGCTGAACAATTCTTTGAGTGGCTTAATAATCAGCTAGTCCATTGGAGTTCCCAAATAGACTTGAAACTTGACACTTGAAGTTCTCGATCAACCATTGTAGTAGACTTAATGATTGAGCTGAAGGAAGCATTTAACTTGATTGGTCAATGTGTTTAAGACTTGAAGTTAATGCTTTTTTGATGCACCGAATGCATGAACAATAAAGGAATGTTTCTTGTGGCGCCGAACAGTCATGGGTGTAAACACTCGGATTTGAATGGATGCTTGGGTGTGAACACCAAAATCTGAATGGTTGGCTGATCAGCACAATGATAAGTTCAATGTTTATTCATCCTTTCATGAATGAACACCTAGGAGAATGTATTCATCAGCTTCAAAATGCATGAACAATTGGGTGCAATGTCCCTCTTAAATGAGTCCAATGAATCTGGAAATGGTGAATGTATGTCCAGCTACCTATTGAATAACCTGCAAGACAATTTAAACACTATTTAAAGGCTTCAATAAGACAAACTAGAAACACAAATTAAATGTGTAATAAGCTAAGACACAATTAAGAAATCTAACTTAGACATGTATTAATGCGGTAAAAACTAAGACACTGTTAATAGACTTAGAACAACTAAACAATCAGACATGTAATAATGCTATACAAACTAAGACACAATTAATAGGCTTAACTAAAATAATCAGACATGTAATAATGCTGTATGAAATCAAAACATAATTAATATAATTGAAAGGAGATTTATCCCCCCTCTTCAAGGCAATTTGTCCTTAAATCGTCGCCTACATCAAAAGGAGAAAGGTCAGACACGTTGATACTCAAATTAACTCTAAGATTAAAAACAAAGTTTTGTCTTACCATTTCAATTTGACATGAAAATTTCATGGCTGGCAACATAGAAGGAACATGAAATAATTGAAAGTTATAAACATGCAAAACTTGCTTAAATCCTTTTAACCACAATGTAGAACAATAATCCCCAAAATCATATAGTTGCTTTTGACTTTCTACCTCTTCAGAATTCACATATTTTGTTTTCAAAAATAATAATAAATCATGGAGTAAATGAAAGTGGCCAACATGTTCATACAAAATAGAACTATGATGATCACCTTCTCTCAATAATAACTTAGGAAAACTTGCTACAAGTTTAAACGCATGGTTGTGATACTTATTTTCAAATATAATAGGAATTTTTTTTCCAGCAACAATTCACACAAATGAGATTTAGGCATAAGTATGTGCAAACAATCAAAACTTTCAAAATTCCTTCGAACAGGAAGAAATATCTACAAAATTTTCTCGCATGAAATTAAAGAATTCACATAGCAATCTAGATCAAATAGATTAGGCTTTTTTCGTGACAATTCTTTATCACATTCGACAATCGAATTTTGTTGGCATGTATTTGAACCGATAACAAAAATGTCCAAATCATTTTGTAGCTTGATGTTATTCCAATCAACACAAAACAAATAATGAGAGAAACACCTTAAGACACATTCGGATCAGAATCAGTAACTCGATTCAACAAACAAAACAGGTTGTCTTGAAGAATTTTTTTAAGATTAAAAACATTGGCACACTTGTAAGCGAAATTCAAAGAATACCAACTTGATTGATTCTCAAGAGGTTCCTTACCTTGCTTACCTTGAAAGATTGGAAGAATGTTCTCACCCTCCAGCTTACCTTTTTTGATTAATTGGAATCGCCTCTTGTCAGTAAGGTAATGAAGTTGGAGTTCATGCTTGGGTGGAATTTTGTAAACCTGTAATGGAGAGAAATCAAAAGGAAAACTCGAATGTGGGTTAGCAAAAATAGTCCTTCCCTTTGTTCGAGTAATTTTTTCTTCTTCACATGTTTCCTTTTCAATTCTTTTTCCACACTATCTTTTATTTCTTCGATCTCACTTTCCTCTTTTTCTCTCGCAGAAAAATTCCACTTTTCAAACTCACTATCTTTTTTCTTTTCTTTTTCTTCTCATTTTTTCACTTCACTTTCTTTTACCTCACTCACTCTCGATTTCACAACAGCAGTTTTCAACCTAAGTTGATCGTCATACACTTGCTTCGGTGTAAGGGGTACTAAGGTTACATTCTTCTCTTGGTGCTTAAACATATAACTATTAGCATAACCATCATGGATAACCATTCAGTCTAATTTCCATAGCTTTCCTAGCAGTAAATGTCTGACGTTCATAGGTACCACGTCACATACAACCTTGTCTTGGTACTTTCCAATAGAAAAGGCAACGAGCACTTCTTGAGTAACCTTAAGTTTGCCTTCGTCATTGAGCCATTGTAGCTTGTAAGGGTGCGGATGCTTAGTAGTGGTTAAACCAAGTTTTTACACCATCATAGCGCTGGCCACGTTAGTGCAACTCCCACCATCAATAATGACATTACAAACTTTACCTTGTACATAGCAGCGAGTAAGAAAGATATTTTCTCATTGCTGCTCATTCTCCACACTTTGGAGGTTTAGATTTCGCTTGATGACAATGACTTCACCATCTACAGCATATTGCAAGTCTTCTTCATCCTCGGTCGGCTCATTAGTCTCTTCCTCTCGTTCACCTTCAGATTCGATTTCTCCATCATCTTATGAACATAACACATTGGTTGGGGCATTAGCTGGCTATGTGACCTCTTCTAAGACACCTGAAGCATTTGATGTCTCGGGATCAGCTAGGAGCAACTTCCGTCTTCCCTTTGCTTGTTTCACCACTTGGCTTGTTAAGCTCTGTGGCTCGAACAAGCTCTTTAGCTTCGTTTGGGCCTTCTTTTTTGCTAACACCTTGTCCCCACCTAGATGTTGTAGTGGTGTTGGGAAAGGCTCGGGTGACATCTTTTCTCTTTAATTGTTTCTCCACCTTAATTGCCATGTAGGCCATGTCGGTGACTTTGACATAATGTTACAATTCCACGATGTTGGCAATGTCTCGATTGAGACCAACAAGAAATTATGCCATGGTAGCCTCGTAATCTTCCTCCACATCGGCACAAATCATGGCTACCTCCATCTCCTTATAGTAGTCTTCTACACTCTGGTTGCCTTGGGTTAAACTTTTCAGCTTTTGATACAACTCTCGATGATAGTAAGCACGAATGAATCATTTTCGCATAATAGCCTTCATCTCCACCTAAGTGGACACCGGACACTCACCATTTCTTCTTCGGCTCATGGTAAGTTGATCCCACCAAATAATGGTGTAATCAGAGAATTCAATCGGGGCAAGCTTGAATTTCTTATTTTTGGAGTAATTATGGCACTCGAACACTAACTCAATCTTCTTCTCCCATTCCAAGTAAGCTTCAGGATCGGTTCTACCTTGAAAAGGTGGAATGGCCATTTTAATGTTCTTCAAGTCATCATCTATACGTTCTTGTTCCCTTAGCCCTCGATTTCATTGGCCTCAACATCTTTCACTCTGATTGAAGGCTTGGTCGCTCTCCACATCGCTGGGTTCATAAAGATCATTGTCATGTTGCCAAGGTCGGCCTGTTTTTCTCCTTGGATTCGGAGGATTTTGTTCTCTTTAATTTGATCCAAACACTCTTGGATTGGTTCCAATTGCTGTTGTAGCAATTGGGTCATTTCTCGAAGCATGGCTTCGTATGCCAAGTCGGGCTCACCTCCACCGGCTATATTCCTTACAGGACGCATGCCACCACCTTTGGCAGCGTTGGATTCACCTCCACCAGCAACATTTCGTTTAGGACTTCTTGACATTTTGGTTTAAGACCTCACTTCACATCCTCACCAAGTCTCTCACAAAGAAACCAAAGTTGAGCTCTCCACTCATGTTTCAGTCAGATTTTAGATTTTACCTCTTTGATGAACCCTCCTCACTTGTCTTTTACCTCTCACGTTCATTTCTCAGAGTTCTTAGTGACTACCTTACACCTATTAGCAAGCCTTGAAGGTCGGCTTCAAAAGGGTAACAAGAAAAGGATTGATGTTAGGTATGGTAGGTTTGAAAGAAACAAAAACAAGGAGTGTGGTTGGAAAATGTTTTTAGGAGGAGATGAGTTAAAATCGGGAAATAACTTCTCAAGCTAGCTTGTCTTGTTTGAAATGGCACAAAACCGAAACTCCCCTTTTTCAATTTGTAATTTTGTATGCACATCACTTTTTTTATACACGAAATTTTTTTATATATCGATCTTTTTATATATATTCTTGTTCTCAGGAGTAAGAAAATGAAAATACGTACTTAATTTTACTAGCTCTGACACCAAATTATACAAACTAGTATTCATTGTCAAATTTAAGTCGTTTGTTGCCTGATCGTAAAATTAAGTAACTAGTTTTGTTTAACAAAAAGGATGTTTTAAAGGTT
>JABEZY010272549.1:0-21213 GCA_013467495.1 Gossypium gossypioides
TTAATTATATTATGAATTAATACATATAATTTTGGACCGTCTTAGGCTGAAATTTAGTTCGCCTCAATATTTCAAATTGCTTCTTTGTTTTGTCCATCTAGCAATGTCTACTGAGACATTTTTCACCCTTTGTGTAAATCTATCGAAAATAACCAAAATTCATCAAAAGTAATTATAATATTAACTAAAATTCAACATATTCATATTTTAAGTGCACTTTAAGTATTTTGTAAAAATTAATTATTTTTTCGACAAGAATTTTATCAAAACTGTATGATTTTAAGTTAAAAGGGGTATGTAAAAAAGTGTAAATTTTCGTGTTTCCAATTTTCTAATTAGGGCATGCTTTCAGGGTTGTGCCGCGACATTCTCTTGCCTGTATCATAACATTGATGGCAGACTGTTCCTTCGGTATTCTGCTTACTTTGTTGTGATATCTAAGATCTGTGTTGCAGCATCGTGAGCAGTCACTATCATTTTGCCCTCGAATGATGTCCTGTACACTTACCGAACACATTAGTCTACCTTGGCCCAAAAATTCATATAGAAACATAACAAAATTAGTTGGGCACATCGTATTGTTCCCTACTCACCCCCTTTAGTATCTCGTTCCCGCTCACCACCTTATCTCTTCTTCTCTCACCTTTCTTATTTCTCCGATTAGGAAGTTACAACGTAACAATAGCAACTATGGTCAACTTAATGAGTTTTGGTGCACTAATGACTGAGTTTTTCCTTTTTCGTTACCCTTTTTTTTGGATTTCTTTGACGTTTTCACTCTTTTCTCACTCATAATGCTTTTGCTTGAATTAGTACTTTTTCTTTTTGTTTTGACTTTTTCTGAATTTTTCTTTGCTTGAAACATGAGCTCATGATGAGCCACTGCCCGATGAACGGACCCTTATGTGAGCATCTTTGTGGTTGAAAGTTCACCTCATAATCGTCATCATCCTCTAGGAAATCTTGCAACATATCCTTCTCTTTCTCCTCCTCATTTTCTTCCTCATCATTCCCTTCTTCCTCCTCGGAATACTGGTGGACCTGCATCGAGCCATACTTGTTAGAGGGAAAGTTTGGTATTGGCATACCAATTTGACGTGTGAATTCTTGTCCAATTGGGCCCATTTCCTACATCCACCATATTACCCACTCCATGTCTGCGATAACACTTCCCTTAGGTCTTTTTCAAGCTGTTGATGTCGTTTTTTAGGGATGTCAGAACATCTATCTTCTATTTCCTATGCTAGTTCCAATATTTGATATGCTTTCGATGAAGCTCGAAGTATTGAGTATAAATTAAGTCTCGGATCAAGCTCTTCGCCAGCCTCTTAAATTGTTGATTTGTTGTCATTGGAACCTCGACGTTTTTGCATACATCATCACTAGGTGGAGAAAGAAAACCTCGACCTTCTAGTCATTTATGTATTGTTTCATATTTTGGTAAATCCATTTCCCGATGCATACCTGTTTCTTTTGCAAGATAGCATATAAAAAATAGCTCAAAATGTATTTACGTTACATACATTTAAAATAGGTGTACTCCAAGTGCATAAAAATTGCATCCACATTTTTGCAATTAGGAACATAATTGCTTGGTAAAAGGAAGTTGGGACAGTAGTGCCTAGTCAGTGCTTCCATTCACTATAACATCCCACCCAGCGAAGCCCTGAAGTTTCGACACATTTTTTATTGAAGTAAGGCTTAAGAAGTAAGTTTTAAGCGCCTAACGTTAGGTTTTGATTAACTGTAAGAAATTTTCAAGAGCGCCTGTAATGCCCTGGTTTAGAAGATTCTGAAAGAATGAAGCTTATGGCTAACTCTAAAGAATGGTAAGTGTGACAAATCAATGAATAAAAGTATGAATATATATATATATGAATATGTCGCATGGTCATAAAGAAGTATGACAGGTAAAATAGTATACACCTAGATTCACTTTTTGGCATTTAGGATTGGCTAACTCCAATATGAGAATAAGCGAAAAATGATTTCATGTAAAATTTCTATAAGTAGTGAAATGAGACTCGTGGTTACATAAAATGATTTTTAGTATATGAGTTCACGCCATTGACATAATACACCCTGTAGCAATTGAAGTCTTATGCCAGTTAATTTATGAGGTAAGCTAGTTAGGAACCACCCAAACGTGAACTAAAAGGACTATAATATAAAAGAGTATTTGAGTAAGTTTCTTGGAAGTGGCAGCTTTTTGATAAGCTAACTCAGTATTGATGTGATGTTTACCAAGTTCCACTAGATACTTGGGTTTGGTTAAAAAAGACATTTAGGTTTAGTTAAGGGGGAGTTCTTTCCCTTCCCCTTTCCTCTGAAAACATGAAGATTTAGGGCTAAAAAAAATATAGAAAATTTGCTCTAAGTTGAGTCTAAAATCCTAGATATTTCTAATGATTTTCTTCACATCAAGGTATGTTTCATGACTCCGTTTGTCAAGGAAACATAGATCTATAAGTATGCTTGGACAAATAGGGCTTTGAGAGATATCTGGGTTTAAGATAATAATAATGGTTACTCGGATGGCTTCTAACGAGGTATTTCTATTCAAAAAGGCAGATGCGGTTGCAGCATCTTGTTGAATTATGAATCTAAAGTCTAAACTACCCTTTTTCAGTTATCAGGTGATTCCCTAAGCTGACTCTTGCATGTGTGTTATGCATTCTAGAAACTTCAGTGAAAAGAGATAAAACCATGAGATTCAAGCTAGGAAGTGTGATGTGATGATTCTAATAAGAAATGTATGAATTATGGACTTTTCTGTGTGTGGAATGTATGAAATCTGATGGTCTAAGTATAATAGGAATATGAAAATTGAAAAGTATTTCTATGTGTTTGAAGACATGCTATGAAATACGTCAATTATTAATGAGTCAGTATGAGTGATGAGTCTTTGTCTGTCTCTGGAGTCGACTAAAAGAGTCCGTCGAGACTTTAAACATGATCCTCTGAAAGGAAAAGTCAATGGCACCATATCTTGTAAGACCGTAACTAGTGGGCTATTGCATTATATGGAAATATCATATCATATAAGATCATAATTGGTGGGTTATGGCATCATATAGTAAGAACTATAGGAAGGTTATTATCAAATGAGGTTTTTGTGTGCCCAAGACGATGAGGGGCAATGTAATGTGAGTCTAGGCGAATCCCTATCGCGAACACGCTGAAGAAAGGGCGCCTTTATGGCAAATCTCTGAAACGAAATACTTTCCAATGAGTACTGAATGAAAAGGACACCTGTATGAAAAATCTCTAGAAGGAAAGCCTTTGTGGCAAAACTTTAGAAGGAAAGTCTTTGTGGTGAGTATTGAATAAAAAGGTTGCCTTTGTGGCAAATATCTAGAAGGAAATCCTTTATGGTAATTAGTGAACGAAAAGGATGCCTTTGTGGCAAATCTCTAGAAGGAAAACTTTTGTGGTGAGTACTAAATGAAAGTGGACGCCCTCATGGAAATCTTATAGAAAGAAAAGCCTATGTGGCAAATGATGAAAGGAACGCCTTCGTGGCACATTCTAGCAATTATCCGAAGGGAACGCATTGTGGTGGACTCTGAAGGGTTATTGTGTATGATGAGCTCTAAAGTATGCCATGGATATAGCACACTCTAAGGAATAGCCTTGGTAATGTATGAAGAAGAAAGAATCCAGTAAGGTGTAGTGAACAAAAGGCCGCTCTGGCAAAATCTTAAAGATCGATTTTTAAGGAGAACACTAACTTGAATGGATATGGCATGACTAGTAAGGCTCACAAGAGTAAATAGTATAAATGGTATGATTCAGAGTTAGTGTACCTCAGTAAAATAGAACACTAGATTGTGGCCCATTAAGGGTAACGTGTTGAAAGTAGATAAAAAAAGTTATGAGGTAGCTTATGGAAGAACATTAGCAGATAAGGATTTGTATTGTAATTGAAAGGAATATTCACTAAGTATGGGTGACCATCTAAGGATTTTAAAGAAATAGTAACCTAGGAATGATGAATGTCGTAATGGCAGCGATCTGGGTGAATAGATCTTTAACAAAGAGAGAATAGGGAAATGTAAGAAAGTAATCGCTAGAGTATGTGGCGAATTCAAAAGAATGAGTCAATTAAACTTGAAGGATTAATCAGAGTAAAGGCTATGCCAAACATGCTATGGAATAGACTCTATGGGTATTTTCATATCTCAATAATAGTTAAAGAGACAACGACATAGGATATGTACCCCAAAATAACACTTTGTTTATATGAACTTCTGAAACGTAAAATTTTCTTAGGAATCATAAAAAAGAGGCAAGAATTGGACATGAGTAGTAGATCAAAAGGGAGCAAAGGTATGGAACGATGTCAGGGAAAGGCACCATAGTTATGGTATGATGAATGGAAAACCTGGAATGATATTCAAAAAAGTTAAGTTGAAGAGCAAGAAAAAGCAAACGAATAAAAGAACTATTAGATACGATTCAGGTAATAGAAATTTGCCTCACTAAGTTCTTATGAACTTATTTTTGTGTGGTGTGATATCAGGTGAAATGTTACGAGTCTGCGCCTGGAGGGACGATGCCAAGACTACACCAAGAAGTGGCGACTAGGGCTATTATGCATACAGAGCAAGATAAGTGGCGTGTTCATGCCTAAGCATATGTTTACACATTAGTGCCCTAAGGTACTTACAATGGGTTGGGAGTTAAAAATAGATATCATTGTTACTTTAGAATTTTAACTAATCAAATTATTGATCATTCATTGTATACACATAGGAAATCTACAATTGAAACTTGAGTCTTTATAATGATCACCAAAAGAACTCTTACACAGGCAAAAGGAAAACGTTTAGGTTACATTAGTTATAGGGCGTGACACCCAATATTTGGGTCCGATTTATCAAATTGGGTAGAGGGTGTTACGTTCACCTTTACCCTCAATTAAGTAATTCACATTGTTTCCATATCAATGTCTTTAAAGTATGTTAAATTAGTGTTTTCAATAAAATTAGATTCATAGTATGGGACATTATAAAATTCACAGATTTCTCTATGGGTGACAAGCACCTCTTTTCCCCTAACTATTATGTTTTCTAAAAAAACATCGTAAGGTCTCCAGGATTCTTAATCCATAAATGATACAGAAAATTCTTGTACTACAAGGATAATAGCAAGGTCTTTTGTGGTTCTACAAAAGCGCTCTAACCTATGATATCTCACTAATGCCCAAATTTTCTTACACAAGTGCATCAATGGTTCAAAACCCCTCTATTGTATGAACGTCTTCCCTTGGAGTTTGAGAAAAAAATTTGACATTTGGGTTTGGAAATTTAGAGAAATTTACACTCACTTGTACTTCTTGTTCATTAGTTCTTCTAGATTTCTTAGGAGGTATGTTTCTAATGGGTTTCGACTAGATGAACTTGAATCTAAGTAATGTATTTCTAATTAAGCAATGTCATAGTGAAATAGACAAAGAACCCTTAACCTTGCACATCATATGCTTTTTGTTCCGTTTTTAGTTTTTTTGCAAGCTTTTTCGTGGATGTATAGCTTGCTACCTGTAGAAAATACGAAAAAAATGGAGAAAAGAAAAGATGATGCAGCAAAAGAGGGAGAGAAAGTGAAAATAAAGGTTTGAAAGTAAGGGTTTAAGGGAGGTTTTAAGTTCTTGAAGTTAGGAGACTTAGTAAAAGTGTTTAGCCATTAACTAAACTTATATAGGGTGTGGTTTAAGGTTAAAAATCAAGTAAATTAAGGTTTTGGTCGATGGGTTGTGCAATGGGTCAAGTCAAACCCCTTGAATTTTTCGTAGCGATGTTGGGACACAAGGGTTCCATGTTGTGAGACCCCTGGTAGTAGCTCGTTGTCGCAACATCAGGGTTCGATGTCATGACACACTATGAAATTTTTTAGTTTAAGGCCACTATTCTCGATGCTGTGACATAAGGGTACCCGTGTCCCAACACCGAGCTAAATTTCTCAATTTTTCATGTATGTTGTTGGTGTTGCGACATCAACTCTGTTTTGGACCTGATCTAGTGTTTTTCAAGGTGTTTAGCACATCCATACCCTATTTCTTAATAATTCTAATATAATTAATTCCAAATCTACCTACTTAGTCCCAATTTATATCTTAATCCTACTTAGTCAATAATGATTCAGTTTATCAAATATTTAATTTACAATAATATACAACAGAATAAATGTGTTGTTCTGCAAACTCTTTATGTATGGCTATCGAATTCAACCATCAGCTCTATGAGTCTATTCATGGACATCCTCTCTCTCGTATGTTTGTCTGAGTTCATCCATCGTCCTTCTTGCCACTCCACAGTGCTCCATTTGTGACGCTCTTTGGGTTTACTCTTTTGACCTGCACTTATCACAGAATATATCTTTCCTAGATTAAGGTCTTTTAATTTTTGGGATATTTGTTTAGTTATTATCACACTACAGGATGAATCTGTGTTAATTTGGTCTCCCTTTATAATTTTACTATGCCTAGCCATTATTTCTTTTATGTACTTTGTGTATTTGGGAATTTTCTCTATTAGTTCAATAAGAGGTAAATTAACACTAAGCGATTTAAATACGTTTAAGAAACTTACAAATTCCACTTCATCCCTTTTCTGTTTATCCTTTAGCTTTAATGGGAATGGTATTTTTGTGAGGACAAGTTCTGTGCTTTGCTCCACTTCTAGCTCATCTACCGTGTATGCCTCTTCTTCAGTATTGTCTTTCTTAAGGGTTTCTTCTCCAGGATCATTCGTATCTCCTTCCTCCTTCTGAGTGGGTTCATTCGAGCTACTTAGTACTTTACTCGAATGGACCAAAATAGCTTTCAATTGCTCCTTCCCATCTTTTTGAGGGTTATTCTCTGTGTTACTTGAGATGTCAATGCCAATTTTCCTTCTAATATCTCCCATCACTCACATCAATTGGCTCATCTGATCTTCAGGCTTATTCAATTTGGTTTTAGTTAAAGTGTACTCAAACTGCAATTGTCTCACTTATGTTCGCATTGAATGCATCTCTTCCTCGATTTGGTCCAGCCTTTGGTCACATACATTTTGGTCATTTGTGTAGGCCCTTTCCTGAGGTTTCTACAAATAAAGAGGTTTGTAAGAAATATTTTGACAATTTTTGTTAGTATTATTACCTCCTCATTGGTTATTGCCCCATTTCAAGTTTGGATGGTCTCTCCAGCCGAGATTGTAAGTGTTTAAATAGCAATTTTCACCCATATTCCCGATGTAGTTCACATCCTCAGCTTGGTTCTCAGAGTATTGGTCGATCGTTCTAACTGCTTTGTGCTGGAATAATAGTACGCTCCGTAGCACAAAGAAAAAAATTATTCCAACGATCATCAACCATGGATCCATGTACAAGGAATGAATCGGGTTGAAGATATACCTTTTTAAAACTAAAAATTGGTGAATAACATTGTTGATTGGATCCCTTTGAACGATGTTAATCCAAGCTGCAAAAGAAGTGTCTCAGCCTCTACGTAGTCCACCCAATCAAAGAATGAACACCAAAAGAAATTTTCTTTGAATTTTTCCAGAAAGAGTAAAAATTCCTGCTAGACCCTATACTCAATTCTACTATCAAACCATAACACCTATTCAGGATCTTATTTCCTTTTTTTTAATATCACATATTAAAAATGGAATTATCCCTTTAGAGAAACATGTGGAAAGTTATCAAAACATTATATTCTTTCCAAAAGGATATTAACTTCCATGTTTTAATATTTGACCAAAATTATTATTTATTTTAATAATTTTAGTAAACTATATTTAGTTAATATTAAACTTTTATATGAATCAAATTCATATATTAATTTTAACTATGTTCTCTATTCATGTACAACAAGTTTGTACACATAATTTGTTCAATATTTAACTGTCAAATTAAATTAAATTAATTCAATAATTAATTTAAATAATGTGACAGCTAAACATAACACCAATTGTGCTTGGATTATGTTCGCTTCAACCATAGGAAGTGACCCTGTAGGCTCTTGTAATCTTAGTAGTAATATTAGAACATTTCTAATGTTACAAGTAATGACTTGTATCTACCAATGCATCATTGCTACCCAAGTTACAAGAAGTCGTGAATCGACATAACCTTTCTGTGATAAATTTTTATGTATTATATCCTTTTATCATTTATATCTAGATTGGACACAAGTCATGGAATAGTCATACTGGTATAGTCTAATCTAAAATTTCTTGATATTTTGAGTAGACTATAATAAACAAATAAGTCTGATATCTTATATAAACATATTTGAGCATGTGCATGTATTTCTAGTCTCATTCCATCAAGTAGCCTAAGATATTGCTCTCATTATGTAGGAGGGACAAATCCTATCTTGATCAATCATATCCCACTACATAGATTGTAGCATATCCAACATCAGTCTTTATAGTACAACCTATTACGGTAGACATTTGACTGTATCAAAATATACGACTCGCGATATTGGGACAATGATGATCTCAAGTCTGAGGATCGTATACAAATTTATCACTACGAGTAATTTTGTGACTTATATAATAATCCAAGAAGCATACTCATAATGGGTCAATCCAGAATGTTGTTCTCCAACACATACACATGAATTGATTTTGACATACCTATGTCAATGACAACACTTTGTCATCAATCAACTACACGTTAGTCTCAATGCATTATTATTGTCCAAGTCCACAATAATACTTGGCTAAGAAGCTTTTAAGAATTATCATATCATTCTCCAGAATTTATTATTAATCAATTTGTTTACACACATAGAAAAAGAAACTGAAATAACAATGGCAATGTCTTATATTAATAAACAAGGTAAAACGACTATGTGATTACAATCATCTAATGATTGGTCTTTGGGCATACTCTAACACTTTATTAATCAGGGCCTGTGAGATGTTAGTTTTAACCGGTTAAGCTTGTGCAATATCTATTGGTACTTATACTCCTTATGGACCGCTTTAGCCGTGGATGGTCTTGGACTGTAAGTAAACCTTTCGCTTGGACACTGGCAGGAATTCATGGCCATATTCTCTATCAATTAATAGGCATCCTCATAGCTTCAGTTCATCAAGGATCCTCCTACAGCTCCATCTAGTCCTGACTTCGAATTTACATCCAGCCTGTTGTAGAACATTTACAACCTTAGCCATTCAGGCAGATCGTGATAAAGACATCTTTGTATTAGCAACTTAAAATGCTCCCAATCTTCATGAAAATTCTCTCCCTCCAACTATTTCAAGTTAGTGATCTCCCTTCTTAGTTAGACCATCTTGCTCACAGGAAAGAACTTATACAAAAAAAATTTGCAAGTTCGTTCCATGTCGTGATTAATCCTGGTGCCTGCAAATCTACGAAGAAAAGGCTTTATCGATTAAGGAGAAGGGAAACAACTAAAGGTGAATAGTGTCATCAGTGACCCTATTATATTTAAATGTGTTACAAAGCTAGGAAAACTATTTTAACTTTTGGTTTGGGCCCTCCGTCATTGTCCCTCTGAACTGTAGGTTGTTCTAAATCCTCTGGATCATTGTCAGCTATCTCAAAATTGTTTTTTGCAATTATCAATCTTATGATGCTTTCTTGTATCACATCTATATTCGGTAAATCGCATAGTCTCTAAGTGTCCTCTCTTCTCAAGCCATGGGTGGCTCTATTAGCAACTTGGGTTGCAGTTGAGATAGGTCTTGAAGTTGCAGATCGTCGAATAGCAGGTTATCATGTGGTAGATCAACTACAGCAAGTAGGTTATTTTTCATATGTTCTTGTTGTTGTCAACAATTACAATGAATGGCTCTTTCTGGATCAGTGGTTGGCTCTATAGGTGTGCCCCTACTCTAAATCATGCAATGAAATCCACAACGAAAAGAAATAAGTTAGTGAAATTAATAAGTTAATAAAAAATAAATCGTATTTATAATTTTGAAAATTTCCTAATTATCCTAATATGCGTAAAAATTAAAATAAATTCAATGACGAAGCCTCCCCGAAAATGGCGCCAACAACTTGACCGCCTCCCGAGGCACCAATGTCGAACGTAAGAATACTGCAAAAAAATATATGAATTTAGGTGGTGTCCACAAGTATATTGGTCAGGTTGTAATATAGATTTGTACCACAAAGTACCATAAGTACTCTGAGGATCGTACCCAATGGAGGCTTGATTAAACTAACACTAATTCCTATGCTAATAGATCTAATTGGTACTTTAATAAAATTATATTACAACTATTCATAATTGGATGGTAAAAATATATTTTGCAAAAGCCAATAAAAATAATGACGGATTGGATTGTAAACTGGTCAGATTTAAGAGAGAATATTAACTCGTTCTTGTGTTCATAATTACCACCTACTTTGTGTTCTATTCAATCACCTATTAATTAACCTAATAGGGCCTCTCGACCTTCCACTAACCTAATAACTCGGCAAAAACTACTTATCTCTCGATGTCATAAGTCAAACCGGGTCAGGCAAAGGTTTTCACGGCAGGCAATACTAATTTCAGGTTTATTCCTACCTATATGAGCTCCTAGGGTCGTTAATCCTAGGGTTTTAGGTTCTTCCTTCCCAAACCAATTGGTCCGCTAAGAAACCCTACATAGGCGTTAACTAATCTCACATCCACTCATTAATCTCCCTAATAGATTAGTTCATCATGGATCTAACACATGCAATAGAATCTATTTGGAAAATAAACATTTGCGAAATCAGAAGTAAACTTGAGAAAGATCCTAATATATGTATAAATCTTGTGGCACGAATAGTAATTCGTAATGAGTTTAACAAATCCATAACCCAAATCCCGCAAAGAACAAAATAAAAAATTGAAATACAAATTACAAGTAAAAGAAATCTAAGCTACAAATGAAAGTAAAATTAAACTATAGAAAAATTGTTCTCTAAACTATTCTAAGCAATATTTATAGGACTAGGGTTAGTATCTCATCCTTGACCTAAAACAGCTGACTAATTCTCGATAAAGTTCATTGTACGGAAGAAAATACCCTTGGTCCATTAAGTGACCACATCGTGCCGGTGTCGTAACACCCTTTGGTCTGTATCGTGACACTGATGGCAAACTGCTCCTTGGGTATTATGCTTGTTGTGTTGTGACATCCAAGCTTCATGTCGCAACATCGTGAGTAATTTATTGTTGATTTGCCCTCGAATGATGTCATGCACACTCACCGATGGTGATTAGTTGACACAATATTTAAATAGTGCATGTTTGATCACATAATGATTGAATTAGTAATAATCTTGAACAATGCTGTTACCTTGCATAACCCTTATATGATGTCCAATGAAATTGTACAGTTGATTGAACATAAAAGTATGCTAGAGAAACTTAATGATTAAATAAGTATGACTTAATAGTTAATAAATTCTAAATTAGTAGTTAACCAAATTGTCATTGTTTTTCCCGTAACATCTTTGACATTATTTTTAATAATTTTTTAGTTAAAGGAAGGAATTACTCTAACTCCTTCATGTCATATTAATTTAAACTTGTGAATTGTTGTTGTTTATTCTGTGTTACACCTTCATTTTTTTAAGCATATTAGTAACTTTATTTAGGGTAATTACTTAACTCAAATATTTCTTAATCATTTTGCTCACCAACTTGTCTTTTGATAAATTTCACAATATTTTTCTTACTTAAATAGTTCATGTGGAGACGATACTCTTAACTCACTACTTTATTCCTTATTTGCGCATGTGTACACTTGCACATTAATCGAAAATTTTACGACAAGTTTTTGGTGCCATTACCAAGGACTATGTTTTAGGAATTATTTGTGAAGTAAGTTATTTTGCGATTTGGTTTATTTTTATGTTATTTTCAACTTAGTTGTTTTTGTCAATAACTTAGTTAGATCAAGGAAATGGAGTTGTTAATGCTCAAAATTCGATCATTTTTGCTAATGACAGAGACTGTTCCATCAGTTAATAAGCTGTGCATTCTTTTCATGAACTTAATCCAAGAATTGTAAGACCCGATATTGAGGCACCGCAGTTTGAATTGAAGCTAGTACTGTTCCAAATGCTTCAAACAGTGGGCCAATTTAGTGGGATGTGCTTCGCGACAAAATGTGCACATGTACATAGTCGTTATCAAGTAATAAGTTAAAGAGTTATCATTTCCATAGGGACTATATCTGTTAATCAAATAATTGCAAAATTATGAATTTACAAGTTGGTAACTAAAACATAATAATTTGGGGTGATAGATGTTAAAATTAAATTAATTAACTAGATGCAAATTAACCTAAATGCAAATAAGATGAAATAAAATGCAAGGTGATCATTTAGCGGCAATTTCAAAAGTTTAATAATAATAACATGAATAAGCTAGAAAAATTACAACACTTGACTCAATTCATTCTCATCATGTTTAACAATGTTCCAAAAAAAATTCCATGGTAACTCAATCATTCATTAACTTGGAATCTAATATAAGTTCTTTCGAAGTCTTATACTTAGAAAACAAAAACATGTATATTTCTATGACCATATTTAACTAAGGATTCATTAGAATTTATGTGAAGTAACAGGGAAGGATCAGGTTTGAAACAATTTAATCACATAAACCAAAAGTTATACAAGGTAATAGAGTTCTCTTACAAACCTTTACTTTAATCGGATCAGGATCTAAATTAAGGATGCACCTTCCAATTATCGTGTCCATTAGTTGTCATTTGGTCAAGATTGATAAACTAATTCTAGTGCATCCAAACATATTTTAATGCATGAAATACATAAATGATTTTAATTGGAAGCATGAACAACTGAGGCACAGAACATCATAAACATTAATCAAATGTACTTTATCAAATTATTGCAATCATTACAGCTAAAACAAAATTAAGTCATCATTGTTAATGGAAAAACAATTAACCAATTTGCAAACATATTTGAATAACTATCAACAAAAATACAAAAAAAGGAAGAAAGAACTTGTGGTGATTTTGGCGATTCTTTGAAGACCAGTCATGGTGGCTTCCTCCAATTCTCGTTATTTCTCTTTCGCAAACTTCTCCTCAAGGTGGCCAGCCAAGAGAGTTTTTCTCAAGGAAAATGCTAGTTAAAGGGAAGTGGGAAAATTAATAGCTTATGCATGGAAGAGAGGAAAGAAAGATGATGGAAATGTGAATTGAGGGATGATGGATGTGTGGAATGGGAAATAAGGGGTGGTATTTATAGTAAAAGGATGGCTTGGGAGTTTGCTAAAAATAGCATGGAGATCCCTTGGTTTGCTCTCTTACTTGGCCAACCATGAAATGTGGGATGGGAGGTTGTTGGTTACTTGATTTGGTGAGCAATTCTCCCTTGATTCATGACATGGGTTAGACGGCAGTCAAGCTTTAAGTTGAGGGTTGATTTATGATTTTTTTTATAGATGTAGGGGCTTTCAATTCAATTCATCTGAAGCTAATTTGGGCTAATTTTGGTGTCTTACCGAGTTTAGGCTTCTCTTCCTCTTGTTGGACGATTTTGGTAACCCAATTAAGAAACTTAATTTTCTTCAAAAAACATATTCAAGATGGGTCAAGGCAATATTTATGAACCCTATTCATCATCTAGCCGTCCAAATGAGGTGTATTTTAGCTCACATGCATGTGTGTTTTTATTGACTCCCACATTAATTATTTCAGTGGTCCAACTACAGCAAATTGAGTAAAAATTAACATGTAGCATAAAATAGTAAAATTATATAAAATTAATACTAAATTTCATAAAATTACATACTTTACTAATATTATGCCCAATGTCTAAATATGAACAGAAATGACTCAATTAGTTGTCCATATACTCGAAATTTGCATAGATTATAAGCAAAAAAAGGTGCTTGAAAAACCTATCTATTTTAGATGTATCACACCCCCAAACTTAATCCATTGCTCATCTCAAGTAACGTTTCATGAAAAGTAAAAATTAGGGTAATCTTGCACAATATTTACAAAGAATCAACTTTTCACATACTCATGCAATAAGAAATTTATGCGCACAATCTCTTCTTCCTAATAAATTGCTCACATGCAGATATTATTTCAAAATCTTATGTTAAGTAAAAGAAAATGTTATCATTAGTCATAATTTATGCTCTCAATCTCTTCTTCCTAATAAATGCATTCCAAAGTTATATATATAATTCACCATTCAACAAATTTTCCTTATCTAGTTAGACAAAACGCTTTGGTATGCATTACCACTATCGAGCAAAGACAAAAAATGACTGCCGGGGTAGTCCTTGTCTAACCTCAACACCAATTAAAGTTAGACGATCAAGGGCATTTTGGTCAATAATTTAAGGTCTATAATTTGCTGAAAAGGGTAAATTTTGGCTGAAGCAAAGGACAACATTTACATTTTACATTTCTTTTCATATTTTAGGGTTGTAGTTGTCTTCTCCAAATTCCTAGGATTTAGTTTTAGTGCTTTTCTGGTTTTCTTTAGTTTCTTAGTGATAGTTAAGTTAATTTTTATTGTAACTCAACTTTATTTAGTCATTTAGTGCTTCAAAATCTTATGTATTTTTAGCTTAATCCATCCTTAATATAAGTTAGTTTTGTTTTAGTTTTTCGATAAAAAACATCTTTTATATTTTTCTTAACAACCATTGTTGCCATTGTTGTTTTCTTCAAGCTTTTGCAAGAAAGCTTAACTTTTTCTCAACTTTCTTTTGAGTTTGCTTTGATGTATATTTTGCTTGACTGTTGGATGATTGCTTGTTAGAAAATTACCATGAGTAGCTAAATCTAAGGTGGTTAGTTAATGAAAATGTTAGCTAGTTAATTTTTTGGTTCAAGGATTAAATCGCAAAATTGGACTAAATTGCAAAAACTGGATTAAATCAAATAAACTACAAAACTTAGGATTGACACTCCTAACTCCTAAGGGAAATTTTACTTGAGTGAGATCGAGTGGCGATCTCATTGAGCACCAATTTGATAGTTCTGGATTAGTTTGGTGAGGTGGGGAGATAAACCAGACTAATTTGTCTAACATGGTAATGTTGAGACCGAGAGGTAATATTGAGCCAAATTAGGAATTAAGTGATTAATTCTCTAATTCAAAGATTTATTAGCCACATGGAAATCAACCAACCGATGTTTTTCATTGATTTGTTAATTTCATAAGTTTACCTAGTTTACAATTCAGTCATTTTTAGCATTTGATAGTTAATTAGCTTAATTAATCTTGAACATGACTTGTTGTAATATAAAACTTAGTAAGTAGTTAGATAGCCTCTTTGGTTGCATGCTAATTGTTTAGAAATCATTTAGTCTCAAAACTCTTTGAGGTTCAATCCTTGGAATTCTTAGGTGTTCCATTGAAACACTACAAATATTACAACTGACCTATCACACTTGCAACACACCACACTTAGATCAGTTTTCATTGTCTTTCAATCTGTGTAACAGAAGGATATAGTTGTTAAAATTCCATGAAGAACCATCTAAGACTATCTCCATATCAATCTCATAATAAAAATAGAATAAAAAATTTTTCTCCAAGATCTGTTATAGTAACACCCCTTAACATATGTTTGAGATTTACCATAGTGTTCTACATCGCCTAATATTGAACCACACTCGCCGTTAGAAAACAACCAACCAAATCAAACTCATGAAAAATTGGCTCCTATTAAATGTTTGGTTGTAGTTGCAAAACCTCCTCCTCCCCTTCTGATATACTTAGCTCTACAATTCTATCAGCCATGTAATAGAGATCCACAAAATCATTGTATCTGTTCCAAAGAAACCAAACAGCATAAAAGACAAAATGTGAAAAGTGTTAAGAAAACCCTAATAATCGTGCCACACAAAGGCAAGCTAGAAACAAACAAAGATGCCACACAAAGGCAAACTACATATATGAAAATTAAATTACAAAAAAAAAGAAAGGAATAGTAACAAATTTTAGACAATGAATAGTGTAGTCTCTTTCATGGAGGTATGAGCACACCAGCAATGCATACACTAAAAAAAACGAAAACCTTAGGAACCAACAGACAACTTAAGACTTTAATTGCATTAGACTATTTTTTGAAGAATTAAATGCATTAAACCTTTATAAAATGAACATTTATCATAAAAATGTGTATGCATGCATTTGTCCAATTTGTTTTCTCCATTACAAATGAATAATATTATCCATAATTTTTTTTATAAATAATACTTGGACTGGATTTTATTAACAAATAAAAGAAAAAAAATCAAACGGGAAGCTCAAAAATAAACAAAAAGTTTCAGCCCATAAACGGAAGTAAAAAGAAAAGAAAAACAAAATAACCTAATTTAAAACAAAATCCTATCCAGTCCATACATAGCTGTCTTCCAGCACTCTCATATTTCACACCCCACATTTATCCTGTCCAGTTGCCTTCTAGTAGCAGTTTCCAAAAACATGATGACCCTTCTGCTACCTATTTCCCCCTTCAAAAAAACTTTACATGCAAACATTTCAGTCTGGATTTCTTTGCCTTTTCCTCTTCGCCACTTGCTGTGTAAAATCAGGCACATCACCATGAAGGTAAACTTCCTCACCCTTCTTTAAACTTTCCAAGGCAAGATTATGAGCAAGAGTGTTAGCTAATTTCAGAATATAATGAAAATATATATGCTAGAAAAAACCCTTGTGCTGTTGAATAACTCATATAAGGGCCCCTATTTCAAATTTGTCTGATGTTGTTGTCTTACATTTCTTTATTACTATTAGTGAATCACCCTCAATAACCATAGATTCAATGCCCAACGAAATCCCTAACAGAATCGCTTGAAAACAAGCATGGGCCTCTATAGCGAATGAGGATGGCATCGCCGAATGTAAAACTAATTTAGAGGCCAAGATCTATGCTGAGGAATTCCTAGCCACCACCCCAAAACCCGATTTGTTTTTTTGAAAGTCAAAAGCTCTATCAAAATTAATTTTGATGTCCGACTCACTCAGGGGTTTCCATAAATCCAATCCCCCAAATATGGTATGTTTCCTTTTCTCTACGCCATCCAACTCCCCTTTATATTTGATAACCCATGCAGCTATATCCTTACCAAAGGCTATTTTCCTTTCATGTACGAGTTGATTTCGACTCGTCCAAATTGCCCATAGGCCATAACAGAACAGTCTACATTCCTCACTGGATCGAACTTGAAATACCTAGGTAATCCACTCCCAATTGTAAAGATTCGTATTCAATAAAATCTAAGATAGTTTTAAATTGATCCATGTTTCAACTGATATAGGGCAATCCCGGAAGACATGATCAGTGTTCTCATTAGCTTCACGACATCTCGGGTATGTTGCATCCACCACAACTCTTTTGTACCTTATATTAGCTAAATTAGAAAGAAAGTCCCAAGAAATCCTCCATGTTATAGTTTTAATTTTGGAGGGAAGTTGTAAGTTCCATAGTTTTCTGTAAAAATCACTTACATTGTTTTGTAAATAATTAACAGTAGGACCTCCCTGTAATAGTTTATAGGCACTTCGAATAGTGAACTCTCTCAAAGATTCACCACTCCAAACCTGCACATCCGCATGAGCTTCTCTTGTCAAAGGAATTTGTAAAATTTTGTTCACAAGGTCCATAGGAAAGATACTAAGAACAAGGTCAAGTTTCCATTCTCTAGTATTTGCATCAATCAGATTTGAAACTAGTTGCACCTCATCATTATTAAAACTAACATTTAATCAGCCCCCAACAAATCTTAGTAACCACGTGTCCTCCTTGATGGATACTTTTTGGCCTGATCCAATCCTCCAACACAATCCCTTTTCAAGAAGACCCCTCGCAGCCCACATGATTTTCCAAGTATAAGAAGGTAGACTCCCTAACCTTGCATTTGAAAAATCTATGGATGAATAATACTTAGCTTTTAAAACACACGCTAATAAAGAATTTGGGTAATTAATTAAACGTCATCCCTGTTTCGCTAAAATTGCAGTATTGAATTTTGCAAAACTACGAAAATCCATTCCACCATTTTCTTTAAGCTCGCACAAATACTCCCACCCGCACCAATGAATACCTCTTTTACCATGTCCCTTTTGCTACCAAAATCTAGTCATAATGTTCTACAATTCATGACACAATGTTTTGGGGAGCAGAAAATAAGTCATTGCATAAGTGGGAATAGCTTGTAAAACAGCCTTAATAAAAACCTTCTTTCCACCTTGAGATAAGTAACGAACACTCCAGCCTTCAATTCTTTTTTTGAAATTATCCTTAATATTCTGGAAGGAAATCTTTTTGCTTCTGCCCTCCATATTAGGCAATCCAAGGTATCTTTCATGATTATCTGAACATCTTACCCTTAGAATATTAGAAACGATAAGTCTATCATCATCAAAGCTATTTGAGCTATAAAAAATGTTGATTTCTCATAATTGACGCATTGGCCAGAGAACCTCTCATATTCCCCTAATACTGAATTTAACGTTTGAGCTCCCTGAGCATTTGCCTCACCAAACAACATGCAATTGTCAGAAAAAAGCAAGTGGGAAATTTGTGGTCCACTTCTCCTTGCCTTAGCTCCCTTTATCAGTCCATCTCTCACAGCCAACCTCATAAGGGCAGATAGCCCCTCGCCACAAATCAAGAAAAGTAACAAAATTAAACGATCCCCTTCTTTGATACCCCTAGTGGGCTTAAAAAGCCTCCCACTTTTCTCATTAATGACAATAGAATATGAAACAGAAGAGACACACTTCATAATGGTTGTTATCCATGCCATATCAAGTTTAATTGGCCTAAAACCCTTCTTCCCTATTCATTTTTGTCAAAAAGTATGCAAAATTTCATATGTTAACAGCACATTATTCGAAATCAACCTCCCTGGAACAAAAGCACTCTGTGCGCTATCAATACACCCATTAAGGACTATTTTAAATCGATTAACAATCATCTTGGTAATCACTTTATATAGAACATTGCATAAACTGATAGGTCTAAAATTCCCTAAATTCGTGGGATAGGAGATTTTTGGGATCCGTACTATATTAATTACATTCAGGGAATCAAAATCCATACCTTCATTGAGAATGTTCAGATAGAAAGTGACAACGTCTTTACCAACAATCTGCCTGCACTGTTGAAAGAACAAAGCCAGGGTACCATCTTCCCCTAATGCCTTGGTGGGCCCCATGTCCTTTAAGGCCGACCATACCTCCTTCTCTGAATAAGTCGACGTTAACATCAAATTGTCTTCATTAGAAATACATCTTTCAATGCCAGACAGTATATGAGTTGAATCTCCTACTCCGTTTGAAGAAAAGAGCTTTTGAAAATAATTCTGAGCAAGGTCCTCCATATCACTCTCATTATTTGTAACCTTCTTATCCTCATATTATAGTCGTCGAATGGAATTTCCACTTCTACGTTGAGACGCATGCTTATGGAAAAAACTAATGTTTCTATCACCCAATTTTAACCAATTACACGTGCTCTTTGTTCCTAATACATCTCCTCTTTCTTCATCTCAAAATTCAGCAATATTTTAATATCAATGAGCTTTACCTGATTTTCGTCGTCTCTCTCCCCATGATTTAAGTCTTCTAATTTATTTGTCAAAATTTTCTTAATGCCTTTCTTATGACGTTTGACCCATATAGCCCATTCAATCAAACCTTTCTTGAGAGTTTCCAGTTTGTTCAACAAATCACCCGATGCTAAACTATAGATATTCTCCACCTCAGACATAAAAGATTCCTCTGACACCCACCACGCCTCCAAACGGAATCTACTCCTTCTACTCCCATTAATAGACTGAACTGTATGAATAAGAATTGGACAATGGTCAAAAAATGAATGAGGGAGATGTTGTACCGGCATATAGGGAAACATAGACAACCATTTATCATTTGCTACTCCTCTATCAAGCCTTTCTCTAATATTTGTTTCTGGTAAATTCCCTCTCTCCATGTAAACCATGTTCCAGAAAGACTTAAATCCATCAATTGACAATTCGTCGAGACCCCTCTGAAAGCTTCCATTCTCCTCTCATCCCTAGGTAACCCCCTCTCATTTTTTCGGTAGCATACATAATCTTATTGAAATCACCACATACTAACCATGGAGATTATTGATCACGCCCCAAATTTCTTAGCATCCTCCATGAGTCCTCTTTGTTGTGTGCATATGGCAAACCATAGAAACAATTTAACCTCTACTAACTCCCTATCTCATCTTCAATAACATCAATGTTAATATGACTATTAGAAAAATTCCTAACGCCAATTTTGACATCATCCTTCCAAGCCAAACAAAGACCCCCTCTTGAACCAATGGCTTGGACGTCAATGCCATTAAAAAATCCATAACTTCTTCATACACGTTCCATCTAAATTAAGCATAGTTTAGTCTCCATGAAGAAGACTACCTAGGGATTATGCAACTTCAGCATATATCGAAGTCTTCTTATAACCCATGGACTCCCCAATCCACGAACATTCCAACATATGATTTTCATTGTGACCGGTCGGCTTGCCCCTTGGCAACCGCCAATATAAAAAGGTTACTTCCTGACACATTCTTGTTTTTTCTTACCAAATTCCCAACTCATCCACTGCTTTGGATTTGTCTTCCTCCTTTTTAGGTCTCTTTTTCCCATCAGCCCTACCATCACAATGTCCTCGAAATCATGATCCATTTCTGATTGCCCTTTTTCCATTGATGATTCCCTATTCCATTGAGACACTAGTATAAGATCAATACCCCTAACTAATTCCCCATTTTACCCCCATCCCCATCTTTCTGTAACCACACACTACTCATAGCAAGATCCTTTTAAGAATTAGCCCTTAAGGACAGATCCTAAACCATTTCAACAACTTCATACCCTAACGTCATTTTAGTCTGACAAAAAAAAACATTGTGATTATTAAAGGTGCCTTTAGCGGGTCTTCCCCCTTCCCCAGATGATATAGCATCAACAGATGATTATTAAAAGTCCACGGAGATCCCTTTAGTACTCTCTCTAAATCTATTATATGAAATTTTTTGAATAAAAACCTTTTCTCCCCCAGATCTAAGATTTGGATCCCTTTAACTGGATGCCATAAATTTGCCATTGTACTCATCATTGTCGAATAATGAATTAAACTTGCCATCAAGAAACACCCAACTAAACACAACTCAACAGCTTCAAGAACAAAATCAAGGTCCTCGTGTGCCTCTAAAATTTTGTCTTC
>JABEZY010272554.1:0-10389 GCA_013467495.1 Gossypium gossypioides
AGTTGTTTTACCTTTTTTATAACAACAAAATCAACCATTCAAACGACAAAACTGATAGAGGGACCAATATTTTCAAATATAAAAAAGGTATAAGGAGTCAATAGCTCATAATTAAAGTATATAGACTAAATTTTAAATCTTAGAAGAGTATAAGGGTCTTTGGCAAACTTAAACCTTGTAAAAAAATAAGGGTTAAAATTTGTTGTTAGTCCTTGTACTTTGACAAAAATCGAGATTAATTTAATTCCTATACTTAAAATGTCAAAATTTAAGTCCTCTTACTTTTGTGATATAAAAATTTCAATCCAATCATTAATATTGTTAACAAAATTTGTCAATTTAGCATGTTGGCTAGATTGTTGTCATATGATGTGCTATAATATTGATAGAAAATAAATATGTTAAGTTGACAAATTTTGATCGAAATTACTGACAACGATAATGATTGGACTAAGATTTTAAATTGAAAAAGTAAGAGGATTGAATTTTGTAACTTTTAAAGTACAAGGACTAAATCTCAAAATTTGAAGAAGTATAGGGACTAATAAAATATTTTAACAAAAAAAATTAAGTATATACAACTAAGGAATAAGGTCAATTACTTAATTAAACTTAAGTGGAAAGATAATGTTAGCAATTTGTAAGTTTTTTTAAACAGAAGTAGTAAGGGTAAATTATTAATGTCAATATAATAATAGTTTAAAATTAATTAGTTAATTGATTAGAGTAAGGCGGTGCAAGTGTGCTGTTTACACACGTGAACTTCTAAAGTCTAACACTCGTATCACAACTCACGTGTATCCATTAAGGGCCAAGAAATTTTATATGTTTAACTCTAAAACAATACTTTTTCAATACCAACAAAATATATCTCTCATCATTAACCCTAATTACCTTCTTATTTTTATTTTTCATTTACTTATAAATCTATCCAAAAGTTTGATTATTCGACTTTTGAATATGCTTTTTCTCTTTAAAAAAATTTTGAAACTCATAGTCGAACCCTTTTCACTATCTAGTAAGGCTATGTTTAATAAATTGAAAATTTAAGTGTTGAGAAAATAAGTATCGAAAAATCATGTTTGAATTTAAGTTATAAATTTTGTTTGGTATATTAATTAAAATTAAATACTGAATATAATTAGATTGTTTGACAAAGACAATATAATCTTAAATCAAATATAATAAAATAAAAAAATACAATTTATCCTCTATTAAGTGATAAGAAAGTCTATCATGAGGTCTGCTTTCTATGTAGCACGTCTTTTGTCTAGAATTTTTCTACGGTTCACGATTGGTCTTCTTGTCTCCGACTTCTTTGATTCTTGATAAATTCTATCCTTTGTTAGTTGAAGCTGGTTTTTTTCGTCTATCGACAAGTTCGCTTCTGCGGGTTTATTGGCCTTGCGGTCTGAGTTGGAATCTTGGATAAAGTTGTTGCTATCGTAGGCTCCTTGTTCTTTAGGTGGGGTATGATTACTGATTTATTCTCTGCAAAAAATCTTAAAGCCTGGTCAGGATATAATCGAGTAGCAATTATGGAAAAAGAACTAGCTGACTTAAGTCTGGGTGAGGAAGAGGAGGAAGGAGTGTAGTTTGAGTTAGAAGGTCAACCACAAACATCGATGTATGATTTGTGTTTAATGGGCTGTTGTCTTACAGCAAGCGTGGTCAATTTCTCGGCACTAAAAATGCAATGGAAAATTTATGGCATCCATTGGGGGGAATACAGATCTCTGACCTAGGTGAAAAAAGGTACTTGTTTAGATTTTTTATGAGGTGGATCTGGAGCGTGTGATGAGTGGTATACCCTGGACTTTTAATAACCACCTTATTCTATTGCATAAACTCGAGGTTGGGTTTACTCTGATTTTTGGGTACAAGTTCATGATCTCCCTTCGGGTTATTCTTCGGATTAGGTGGCCAAACAACTGGGGAACTTTGTGGGTAAATTTTTGGAACATGATACAAAACAAGTTTTTTAAAGATATAGGAATTTTATGCGTATTAGGGTACAACTTGATATCAAGAAGCCACTAAAGAGGAAAAATAAAATTTTAATTCCCCACTCTGATCTGGTTTATGTGAATTTTAAATATGAGAAACTATCTTTATTTTGTTTACTTTATGGTTTATTGGGACATGGGGACAGGTTTTATCGAAAAAGGATAGATTTAGGGTTAAAGGAGGTTGAATATGGATAGGATATTATGTTATGAGCAAAACCAAGGAGAGTTGTTGTTACACCTAGCATGTGGATAAGAGAAGAACCTATAAAGAGGAACTTTGGGAATGTTTTAAGTAATGGAAGGAAGGAACAAAACAAGATGGGTACGGACGATATAATCAGTCATCAAAATCAATGGCTGATTACTAAAAAATGGCTAATTACTCAAACTTGGGGAATTAACTTGGAAGGTAGTTAGACTTATGATAGAGGAAAAAGAGCATTATATTTAGGAAAAGAGGATATGAAGGAAGATAATGAAGAATTCCCGATCGAAAATAATGAACGAAAAAACGTCATAGATCAAATATTCAAGCTCGTCCAAGTTATACGTATGAGGGAATTAAATGACAAGGTGAACAGTAAGGAACAACCAGTTTTAAACAGATATCGATGGCCACCAATAGGTAAGCCGACCGAACGCAATGAAAATTCTAAGTTGGAACGTCCGTGAATTGGGGAATCCATGGGACTTTAGAAGACTCCAGCATATACTGAAGTTGTACAACCCCTAGGTGGTCTTCTTTATGGAGACAAAACTTGACAATTCTCATATGAAAAAAGTACGACATCGATGTGGGTTTTCTTGCGGCATTGATGTTCCAACTAATGGAACTCGGGGTGGTTTAAGTCTTGGTTGGAAGAGTGAGCTTTCGAAAACCTTAAAGAGTTTTTCCAAAAACCATATTAACGTGAGTATCGATGATAAATGAGTTGGGGCAATTTGGAGATTAACTGGATTTTATGGTGCTCTAGAGATTCAAGAAAGAAGGGGAGCATGGGATATTCTGAGAAGGCTTGGTGGTGAACAACAAATGCCTTGGTTGGTTTGTGGTGATTTTAATGAGATTTTTTTTTTTGACAAAAAAGGTAGACTGCCACATGATGAGGAAAGAATGGAAGAGTTCCGATTGGTTTTAAGTGAGTGTCAGCTAGAAGACATGGGGTCTGTTGGTAGATGGTTTACATGGGAGTGAGGTAACCTTCCTGAAACAAATATCAAAGAACGTCTTGATAGAGGAGTTGCTAATAAAGAATGGGTTGAGCTTTTCTCGGACTATAGGAGCCGACATTTGTCTCTCTTTTTCTGATCATTGTCCTTTTTTTTCAAACCAAGATTGAAGGAATTAGTATAAGAAGGGAAGGATTCAGATTTGAGGCTTGGTAGACCATAGAGACCTCTTGTGAGGAGGAAATTAAACGGTTATGGTCGAGCTACAAAGGGGGGCAGTAGAAAAGCTCAAAGTTGTTGGAAAATGACTAAATAGATGGGCATTAGGTTTTAAAAAAAAATCTAGAAATGGCTTATCAAAAAAATTACTTGCTAGAATTGAAGAGTTGGATGGTATGGATAGAACAGATAATAACTTAGCAGAACTTATTAATACCAAAATCCATTTAAATTTAGAGATGGAAAAGGAAGAAAAATATTGGGAACAACGAGCAAGGATGAATTGATTTAAAGAAGGAGATAAAAATACAAAATTATTTCATAGTTCTGCTTTTCAAAGGAGGAGGGCGAATCACATTGATGAGTTTGAAGATGAATTTGGGATAATCACTTCTGATAGTCATGAGATGGCAAATGTGGTGAAGCGTTATTTTGAAAACCTTTTTACTTCGGGTGGTATTTGCAATACTAATTATATTCTTTTAGGGATTGAAAATCGTATTTCGGAGGACATGAACAAAGCTTTGACTGAGGAATTCACTAGGGATGAGAACATTTTTGTGATTAAAAATATGGAACCAACTAAAGCCGTCGGCTATGATGGATTCCCTACTTTTTTCATTCAAAAATATTGGCATATTGTTGGAATTGAAGTCAACGATTTTTGTTTGAATATTTTGAATAATGGTAGTGCATTGGATGATATTAATTCTACAAGTATTGTTCTAATCCCCAAAGTAGCAAGCCCCACGAACCTCAAGAATTTTCAACCCATTAGTCTTTGCACAGTTATTTATCAAATTATAGTCAAGGCAATTGCTAACCGTTTCAGAAAGTTTTATATGCTTGTATTGACAAAGCCCAAAGTGTTTTTGTGCCAGGACGACTTACCACAGACAATGTTTTACTTGCGTATAAGCTTATACATACTCTCAAACAAAGAAGATTGAGTCAACATGGGAGTCTGGAGCTAAAACTAGATATGAGTAAGGCATACGATAAAATGGAGTGGTTGTTTTTGGAAAAAGTCTTACAAAAACTTGGTTTTGCTGAATCTTTTGTTGAACTTCTTATGTGGTGTGTTACTTTAGTAAGCTATTTGGTGTACCTAAACGATAAACTTGGAGAAAAATTCAAGCCCATGAGAGGATTATGTCAAGGAGATCCCCTAAGTCCATACTTGTTTCTAATTGGCAGTGAGAGACTATCTTCGCTAATGAGGTTAGCAACGCAAAAAGGTTTGATAAAAGGGGCAAAAGTGTGTCGAAGAGGTCCTACTATCACACATCTCCCTTTTGCTGATGGTTGTATATTATTTTGTGATGCCACAGAAAGGGAAGCACATAATCTACGAACTATACTTTGAAAATATGAGGGTTATTCGGGGCAGTGCATAAATTTTGATAAATCTATGGCCTTCTTTAGTTCGAATGTGCTAGATTACAGAAGGGATCAAGTGGCGACTATTTTGGAAGTTCAAACCTCGCATAACCTAGAAAGGTACTTAGGCTTACCCAACATGATTGGAAGGGATAAGAAAAGAATCTTTCAACTCCTTAAGGATAGGATGCTTTATAAGATTAAAGGATGGAGTGCTAGAGTTTTGTCAATTGGAGGAATAGAGGTGTTTATTAAAGAAGTATTATAGGCAATTCCCGCCTACTCAATGGCATGTTTTCTTTTGCCAAAATTATTTTGTGTCGATTTAGAAAATATTATGGGCTGGTTTTGGTGGAAAAAAAGTCATGATAAACACAGTACCCACTGATGTGAGTGGAAAAAACCTCAAAAATCTTAAAGAGAACGGTAGGATGGGTTTTAGGTGATTTTCAAAATTTATTATCGCAATGCTTACAAAATAAGAATGGCGTTTAATTTGTTATCTAGATTCATTATTAGCCAGATCATTAAAAGCTAAGTATTTTCCTAATTTAGATTTCATGCAAGCAAATTTAGGAACCTTACCCTCTTATACCTGGCGAAGTATATGGTCTGAGAAAGGTCTACTTGAAAAAGGGTTGTGCTAGTGGATTGGGGATGGGAAACAGACTTGAATATGGGATGAAGCGTGGATTCTGGGAACTAAGGAAAACAAAATTCAACACAGTATTAATGATCAAAGATTAGTCTATGTGGCAGATCTTATTGACAACCAATCAAACCAATGGAAGGAAGAGTTAATCAAAAATAACTTTTATGCCAATGATGTTGAAAGAATTCTTTGCATTCCCCTCCCCATGGAGAAATAAGTGAATAGGTTGGTCTGGTGTGGTGTGGTGAAGCTCGAGATCAAACTCAGTACAGAGTGGTTACAAAAAATTATTACAGATAGATAACCCAATTACTTTACAAGCTAACACTGACTTTTACAAAACCATATACAAGAAGCTCTGGGCGGTGGATCTGCTCTCACAAATTAAAATCCTAGTTTGGAAAAATCTTAATAACTTTATCCCTACTTTGTTTAATCTTTACCAGCGATGACTTGGGAGCTCACCGAGCATGTCTTTAGGGAGTGCTCTTTTGCTATTGATGTTTGGACCAGTCTGGGCATAAGAGGGACCCTAAAGGAAAATGAGTTACAAATTAAAGATTGGGTAAGGTTGTAATTTGAGAAAGAATCAAGTCAACAGATCAGATTAATTGTAGGTACTTTATGGGGGTTTATGGATGTCACGTAAAAAATTGGTACATGAAAGGAAAATCCAACATGCAGCTGATTTAGCCCAATTTGTTAAAAATTATATTCGAGAAATTGAAGGAGTAAGAGAACAAGGACCTGACAGAAACGTATGGAAAGAAGGTTGGAGCCCTCTAAGAGATCCCTTCGTGAAGATTAATTTTGATGCTGCATTTGACAAACAATGTATGATATCATGCTTTGGAATTTTAATTTGTGACTAGAGGGGTAAGGTTTTAAAATCTAAAGTTTTCATCAATACTCAGAGCCCGACAAAATTTGCAGCGGAGGCCCTCGCCTGTGTTCAGGCAATTAGATTTGGGGCAAAATCTAGGTTCCTAAAGGTTGAATTGGAAGGTGATGCCCTAACGATTATAAAAAAACTTCAAAACCAAGAAGAAGACAGATCGATTTTAAGGGCATATATTACTGATGCAAAAAGACTTCAAAAGTATTTTGTCTCATGTCGATTCAAACATATAGGACGACATGCAAATATAAAAGCGCATACCTTGGCTAAGGAGGGGCTTAAAGATGGGAGTGAAACTAGTCTGGGCGGGGGTTCCATAAAAACAACGGTTCGAGTCATTGTAGAGGAATGGACTATGGGGACAGGGGGAAGCACGGGGGTTCAGTCTTCTACCCATGAAACCTGAAGAAAGATTGGAAAAATTGGCGAATGCTAATCTAAAAATAAAGAAAATGAGATTGTAAAAAACAAGGAAATGAATCCAATAAAGAGGATGGATACCTCAGATTCACGGGATCCTGTTGCTAGGATCTAAAATTACAAGTTCAAATACTTATCTGAAGGGGTATTCTCAGTTGATATCAAACAGAATATTTGAGTATCCTCTGGAGCACTGAAATGACGATCTATTTGCAGAGAAGACATGGAGGTACCAAAACGGAGTTTCTAGTCGCAAGTGCTTTAGGATTAGGGTTTTTTTTGGTTTTTGCCATGTTTCTTTTGAAGTTGGGCTTAGGGTTTTTGTGCTTTTGTTTGTTTTTTCCTTTGGACTTCAGGTTGGGCCTTGTTTTGAGGGTCTTTTCTTTACTTTTGTATTTTTTTCATTTTGTTTTTCAATAAAAGCTGCTGACCAGGTTAATTAAAAAAAAGTGATAAGAAAGTTTTTATTTACTTATTATTTTTCACACTCTTTTTGTAAAAGAAAAATCTATCTAACAACTTTCATTATGGGTTATCAAATTTGTTTAAAAAATTAAGTGGCTGAAAATATTAACTTTCAATTGATTGAATTTTTTCAACATTCTATCAAACAGAGCCTAAATTAAACCCTAAAATTATAAAACTAAACAATTTTTTTTAACAATTCAACGCTCATCAACGAATTTCCTTATTTGTTATCTGGCTTAATATATTGTTTGGTACTCAAGTTTGATTTTTTTTCTAATGTAGTATATGTGTTATTTTTTGGTCAATATAGTACTTTTATTTGACAAAAAAAAAATTTGGTACTCAAAGGTGACAATGTTAACTTTTTACTGTTTAATTCAAATTTTAGAAATGATTTGATGGAAGTTAATTGCTAATATTATTAGATTTGATTTTTTAAATTACTTTGTTAATGGAATAAATTTAATGTTAATTTTGAATTTTTTTAGTTTTGAGATTAATTTATCAAATATAGTTTGATGGATGTGATTTAATCTAAATTTTAATGTTGATTTTGTTGAGGCAATTTTTTAGCGATGCCAATGAGTAGGGCCCATTGGTTCCTAGCATTACTTAGCTCAAAAACTTGCCATGTTTAGTGTAGGCAAATTTACTATTAATTATGAATTTGGATGACTGAAAGCTAATGTATGATATCCAAACTGTATATAGCAACATGTTCAAACGAAGCTTGAGAAAGCTTAGTAAGTACAACGAGAATAAAACTTATGTTTTATTAATTAAATGAAAACATAATAAAATAGAATTGCAATAAATAAGTATAGAACATATTAGTATTAGTAACTCCATATTATAACTCAATCATTACAATTCCTTTCTTTATCATTCAATCACTACCACATAATCTTGTCATATTATTCTTAGCTTTATCTTTTGTCTTTTATTATTCAATCATTACAATTCCTTTCATTATCATTCAATCACTACCACATAATCTTGTCATATTATTCTTAGCTTTATCTTTTGTCTTTTACTATTCAATGGAGGCCTAATGTAGACTTAATAAAACACGTAGGATATACGAAATAGTACAGGGATGCATCGAAGTGCAATAACAAAACAGAGTAGCACCGGAGTGCCAGGTCAGAACAAAATAGTATCGAAGTGCGATGGCAAAACAGAGAACACGCTAAATGCTTCCTAATGACATGTCCTACTAGTTCATATATTGTCTACATGAGCAAATATAATAGAACCAATTTCTCATTTACATATCAGAACAGGATTTATATACTTTTGAATTTAGCCCCAATCGATTCAAAACTCAATAATCATTCTCACAATAGTTCAAAATCATTATACAAGTCACTCAATAAATACATTACTTCCTATATATATTCAAATATAATTTTTAGGGGTAAATATAAAATTGTTATTCAAACTTGTCCACTTTTTCCCAGATTGGTACTTATGATTTTTTTTGTCTTAGATTGGTACCCAAACTTTTTCATGTCAACTAAATCAGTATCCAAGCTAAATATCGTTAAGTTCAGGACAAATAGCGAAAGAAGACTATGACATGTGGCATAAATGACATCATGATGATGTCATAATCTAAAAAATTTTAAAAAACTTTTTTTTCTTTTTGACTTTTCTCCCCCTTTTTTTTGTTTGTGCAATTAATTTCTTTTCTTTTTTTTTTTTTGTTTTTCCTATCGTTTCTTGTTCTTTCTTCTTCTTCTTCTTCCTCCCTCAACTCAAGTTGCTCTTTCTTTTTCTTTTTCCTACCCTAGTCGCCTTGCTTCTAGACCGCTGCTAGGCCACTGTCCGGCCTCCTCCTGTGAGCTCTTCGACCAACGAAGACACCAGAGGACTAAGTTAACGATGACCCCAAAGCTCTCTAGTGAGCTCTCTCGAGTCTAACTCCCGTTTTCATATTTTGGTTAATGGGTTAGTAGCTTTAACCAATTTTAGTAGTGGGGATTTACTAAATCCAAAAATTATAGAATATTTTCTTTGGAGATTTAGGTGGAAATTTGTTTCGTTCTAGTCGTTGGTGTTGTCAGTTTTAAAGGTCGTCTGTTTCACCTTTTTCCTTCTTCATTGCTTCTCTGTTCTCTCTCTTTTTTTTTTTTTACTTCTTTGCTTGGTAGGTCCTTGTCATTTTCGGTAATGGAGTAGATTCTCTTCTTTTTTTTTGTTTTTTAATATTGGTTGTTGTTTGATTCTTATTAGGTTTGATAGATTTGGTATTTGGATTTGATTTCTGGTAATGGGGGAATTTGAATCATTCATTGGGTTGATGTGGTGAGAATGATGAAACATAGTAGATGGTGGTGGTGGTTTTAGGAAGATGGTTGAATAATAATGGTGCGGTGAAGATCAGGGGAAGTGGTAGAGCTTGGGAGTAGGCTATGGTAATTTCGAAGGTTTCACTTTCACTCTTAGACTTCCTTCAAGCTTCAGCCAGAATCATTGATGAAGCTGTTTTCGGCAAAAACTTCAACATCTTGTTTTTGGGTTTCGTTTGTTTCTCCATTATTGTTTGTAAAAAATTATCACTTTTTTTTTCCAACTTTCTTTCTAATCCCGATTATAGGTTCCTTTCCATTGTTTTTCCAGAAAATGTTACTTTTCTACTAGTAATTAATTTTCCAGTAAACACAGAGGTAAGAAAGTTTATAGCTTTTTTTCTAGGCATAATTTCTTTTCTAAGTTTTATGTATTATTTTAAATAATCATCCAAATTTCAATTTCAATTGGGTTTTTGTTTTCCATGACATACCTGTTTAAATAAAAATGATTGATTCCTTTAAAAATAATGGAATCGAAAACTTCAAAACAAAAATAATGGTTCATAATCATCTCTTCAATTCAACTACAAATTCAAAATTATTTCACATATAAACTAAAATAGATAAATTAATATCCACAATAGTCTATTAAAACACAACCAAGCAAAAAGATAAAAGAAACCCATAAAAACTAGGAAAGCAAAAATTGCAGATTTTATCCAATTTGCCTTTGATTTTTTCTTCTTGTTTTAAAAATACCAAACATTGAAGAAAGAAGATAATTTCTTGATTTCTAGAGAGAGTACCAAAAAAATCTATAGAGGGGAGACAGAGAAAATAGGAGAGAAGAAGAAGAGAGAAAAGTGAAACTAGGAAGAA
>JABEZY010272557.1:3357-15751 GCA_013467495.1 Gossypium gossypioides
CCTGATGGTGTGGCGAGTTGAATTCCAGCACGTAAGCTACAAGACGAACATCAAGAAATATCTAAAATGGTGAATTTGGGCTCTCAAAAACATGGAGATGCAATGTACAAATTATTAGTGAAAATCGGAACACTAAATGCAAGAAGAAAGTGTTGAACTATTCACTCGAGGGGAGGAGCTTCACATGCAAATGGAGGTCTAGATTTGTACCCAGATTAGCCCACTTTCTAGCAGCCCAAATAAATTATTTAATATTAATTTTAATAATTGCAAATAGACCCTTAACTTCCCAAAAATCCCTTTCAAACCCCTCCACTATTTAAGTTTGTTATTTTTAGCACTCAGCTAAAAGTAGCAAAACAAACAAACCTCTCTTCCACCTTTCAAGTGGTCGGCCATATGAGGGAGAAAAATGGGGATTTTAAATACTATTTTTAGTAGATTAAAGCTAACCCCTTTAGTATAAATAGGTCCCTTCACCCATTCATTTGGGGCATCCAATTCACTCTCATTCTCTCATTCTCTCATTCTCTCACGTTCTCTCAATCTTCCTTTAGGAGATTTTGTTTCCTTTTATTTTTCAAGAGAAGTAAGCTTCTTGAGTGTGGGTAATTGAAGCAATAAGCTTCGTTCAAGATAGGTTGTGGCGTCCCAAGGAGGAGAGGGAGGAGAAGTTGTGCACACCACCGCGACATTCATCGTGAAACAACTTTGTTTCCTTTTACTCTTTAAAATTCTTGTTGTGTTCTTACTGATTGAAAATATGATGACTTTGTATTCTTGTGTTTTCTTATCAATTACCATGTTTTAATCTTGTTACGCTAGAGTTATTAGGAAACTTTTGTTTATGTTCAATAAAGTTCGAAATAATTATTTTGTGCATTTGATTGTGTTCACTTAGTTAGGTAAAATCATGTTTGATTATTAATTCTACGTGAGTTTAGTAAGTAACTGAGTTAGTTAATTTATCTAGGAAGATGGCTGCTAATTGATAAAATACTTTACTTGTGTATGTTTAATTGATTAAAGGATTAATTGATTAAATTTAGCTATTATGTCGGGAGGTGCCTATTGCTTACATAACCTCAGGAATGCATGATTAATTTTTTTTTAGTATAGACTTAAATTTGTTAGTTCACAAAGTATTTAAAGTTGCATTTGACATAGGGATATGCAATAGGCCTACAAGACTAAACGTAGTGACTTCGGGTGAAGCCTGCTAGTGATTAAATTGTTTCATGTTAGACTTATACTGTTACCTCTTTCATTCTGTAGTAATGATTCCCGAGAGGGTAAGTTAAAATTATGGTTAGTGACTCACAAATTATGGCATAAATTATTTTGTAATAATTTTTATCTAGATTAAATTGAACATCGGCTTAGAATGGATTAATTAATCTGGTTTTACTTACTATTAAAACTCATTTGTTGAAGTATTTATTATTGTTTTGAAAATTGCACACATATAGAATAGAATCATTTAGATTATATTAATTTCATAAAACCCTTGATTAATTATTTTTCTATCAAATTGTTAAATTTATTTTTCACAAATTTTGTGTCATTTACTTATAACTTTATTACTTCTTACGATTATATACACTTGTACATATTTCACGATTAATTTTATATATTTATGCATTGCTTCAGTCCACCAAAAAATTAAACATGAAAACCGATGAGTAATACCATAACTTAACTAGCAGCTTCTGGAGTCCGCTAGGAGACTAAATGCGAGTAGTCCGTCGGGACAATTAACACGGGTGGTCAAACAGTAGGGTAATCGGGGAATTTTTGCAATCAAGGAAAATGGGTTAGATAGAAAAGGAAAAGTATGGGATGCTATAGTTAGCCAACGAGTCAAAGAAATCTACCAATTAATGGGATACGTAATGGAAGTGGAAAAAGACTGTTAGAATAGTAGTTGTGAAAGCCAATAGGTGATAACTCTTGAAAAGAATTATATTTTCTGCCTTTAGACCTAGTTAATTTCATGTACTTAAGTACATCTAGTTGCATTTTAGGACATTTTATTAGTATTTTTAGCATTGCATTAGAACTTGGGTTGCGTTTAAATATTAGGTGCTTTTAATTGCTTGTGGAAGGGTTGTGTTTTATGGTATTAGCAGGTGCAGGATGAGGAACAAGAGAAAAAGGAGCAAAGTTTTTCCAAGGCAAAAATGTGGTCAGATTGCCAACTCGTATGCCATGGCAATGTTGGGAAGGTGTCCAATTAACATTCAATGCATATCAGTTTCAGCCCAACTTTACTTGTACCAGATAAATCTACCTAGAAAAGAGGAGAAGATAAATCTCGGGGCTGTTGGAATTATCATGAAAAAGAAAAACAAAGTGATTTAAAAAGAAGTAAAGGAGGAAACCTTAGGGCACGAAACTGCGGGTAGAGATCCTTAGGCAAATTAGAAGGTAGCGGTTGAATAGGGACAGGAAGAGGAAAGATGCAGACAACCCCTCTCAGACACTTCAAGACACTCCGTAGCAGGAGTGTGGATTAGACAAGCGAACACTATCTTCCCAACGTTCTTCCATTATTTCTAATCTATTCCTTCGTGAATTACAGTTATGAAAACGATGTTTGAGTTGAATTTTATTTGCCAACCTATGAGTTAAATCTCATAGGGTTGGGATTACTTTGATGAAACTTTAACTGTCTTTAATGACTGCAGTATAAATCTGAGTTACTTTACTGTTTCATTCAATTATTTTATTCTTTACAATGTATGTGAGCAATCCTTAGATATAGTCGACTGTGCAGCATACCTTTAAATTAAACTAAATTTTGAAAAGTTTGGATTAGTTAGACCGTGGTTGAATGATATGGACAAGTACTCGGTCGATACTTGTAGTAGACTCTAGAGATAGCCTCATACAAAAGGTAACAATGTAGGGTGCCATATTAAAGGCTTAAAACACAGGCAAGGCAACTTGAGGTTTCTACTCTCAGAAGAAGCAGGCCACTCTAGAACTCTTTTGGGCAGTAGGATAAGTATGATTTTGTTGAGGCAGTGCTAATAGGAAAAGTAAATTCTTAGTAATTCTGACCTTTCCACTCAACATCGCATAACCCTTATCTTTGTTGTAGTAGCTTTGCCATAGCATTCTTAGTCGTTTATTTATTTGTTGCGTAATATTTACGTAATTATTCTCATAATTTCCATTACATTTCTACTCTTATTTTTCCATAGCGTTTCCAAGTATTCTTTAATTCAACATATTGTATACATCATTATTCTTATTAATTGCCACTGCATATTTACGATAACTTTACCATTAACAACCTGTTTTAAGTGAAATCAGAACAGTGGTTTTGGGACCACATATCTGACGTAAAAATATTTATTTTATTATTATTTTAATGTCTACGGTATGTTAGTAGTGCCATATAAAAATTTTGTTAAGAATTTTTGACGTTTGCATGCCTAAGTAAAAAGGACTAAATCATAAAATGTGCAAAAGTATAGTTCTATTAGCTAAAGGTATTAAATTGCTATCAATTTTTATTTTGAGTGACTTAAATGGTAATTAAACCATTTGATTAATTGATGGATATTTATGGGCATAAAATGAAGTGATTATAAGGTAAATTAATAAGGTTAATTATGTAATTTAATAAATAAAAGAAAATTAAAAAATTAAGGATGGTATCATCTTCTAACTTGGCTTCTTCCACTGAAAGTAAGAATAAAAACCCTCCATTTTTGCACCTTGAATGTTCAGTCACCTCTCTCTTGCATGTAAGTATGATTTTGTCTCGTTTTTAATGATTTTTATATTTTTGGGATTGTTATAGCTTAATCTAGCTAGTCCAGGGACTAATTTGCAAAATTGTTAAAAGATTAGGGTTTTTCCATTAACATGTTTGCATGATATTTGAAGTTTACTGAAAGATTATAAGTCCTTGTTGATAAATAAACAAGTTTTGTAAAGTGATTTTTTATGAAAATGTCAATTAGGGATTTATTTGTAAAAATAGTAAAAGTACAAGTGAAATTGTGAAATAATTATTTTTATGAGTTGATATGTGTACATGATAAATTCGGCTAGCATGAATTAGGGATGAAATTGCATAAATTTGCATTTACGAGCTTAAGGACTAAATTGTAAAAAAGTTGAAATGTTAGGGGCAAATATGTAAATTTGTAAAAGTATGAATTTTGGATTAATTTGAATAGTGCGTGAATTAAATAGATTGAATTTGCTTATTTAGATTAAGATAGACCTTATATGGATTTAGATCGGGGTAAAGCTAAAGTTTCGGATTACTCGACTCCGTTTCTACGCCTTAATCATCGAGGTAAGTTCGTATGATTAAATACCACTTTAATGTTACTATATACGATACGTTAATATGTTAAATGTTATGTAAACTTAATAGTGAAAATCCAATGATGCCATGATGTCTATCGAGCCCCGTTTGAACCTTAGGAATTCGTAGGATACAAATGACATGTCGTTAGGGTTTTCATGTTTCGGGTGCTAGTCTTGAATGTCCTACCGATGGCTGAGGTCCTGCATTTTTTGTGGATACTCCACAGCTCGTTTGAGCAGCATCATGTAGCTTACATTTCGACCTACAACTCATGTGGGTAGACTCATTTCATAGCTCGTGTGAGCAATGATGTAAAGGAAAAGAAAGGTTACGATATATGTTTAGCACACTTCGTGTGAGCTATCTCGCGTATCCGATGATATTTTAAACGGTTTAACGAGTATGAAAAGAAAAGAAATGGTAAGTGTTTAAAATCAACCATGACATGTATGAAGAGTAAAGTAATGGTAAGTTTCATTGGAAGCATATTATGTTAAGAAAATTGATTATTTCAAATGAATTATGTTCATGTATAAAGGCTTATCTATGTTAAGTTCATGTGATTCATGTTGAATATGCTAACATGTGTTGTTGGTGGTACTTAGGCTTGTGCCAAGCTTGTGGTTGGATTTTATAATGCTTATTCTTAATGTTTATTAATGATGGTAAGTTATGTTTTATGTTTTACGAACTTACTAAGCATTATGTGCTTACGTGGTTTTCTTTCCTATGATTTTTAGATAATTGGAAGCTCGTTTGGTTGGGAAGCTCACCAGAGACCTTTCACACTATCCTGCAATTATATCGGTAAATTTTGATGTTTTGGTCTAGGTTATATTGGCATGTATAGGTGAACTTTTGTTTAATGTCTAGTTGATGTTGTGGCATATAAATGTTGCTTTGAACTTGTGGTACTTATGGTACTTTAAAGCCTTGATGGTTGGTGTTGATATTGACAAGTTGATGTATGTTTTGAATGACCAATTTAGTATGTGATGGTGAAGTTTGATGTGTGTCAATTGTGGTATGTTTTGGTATGGAAATAGGTTAGTTGTGAATGGTTGATGAATGGGTAAGTAAGCACATGTTTAGATATGTTTGATGTTTGATGATTGAGGTGCCTTATTGGCATATTAGTTAGATGTATTTTGGATCTTTGAATGGGTCTTTTATGTAGGTTTTGAGCATGTTTTCAAGCCTTGATCATGTTTGCAAATATACTTAGGTATGTGCTTGAGATGGGTGAATGAAAATGCTTGTTTTTGGCCTATTTCTTATCCACACGACCTAAGACACGGGCGTGTGTCTCAGCCGTGTGTGACACACAGCCATGCGACATGGCCGTCTGTCCTCTGTAGGTTTTTTGGGTTGCATTTTGAAAGTTAAACGGCCTGGCACACGACCTGACACACGGGCGTGTGAGGCCATTTCAAAGGTTACACTGCTTGGCACATGGGCCTGTGGCTTGGCTGTGTGAGGCCATTTCAAAGGTTACACAGGCACAAACATGGGCTGAGACACAGCCATGTGTCCCTATTTCGATTATTACATGGCCTGTGGCAAGGGCATGTGTCTTAGCCATGTGAGTCACACAGCCTGGCTACACGGCCGTGTGACCCCTGCAGTATGAAATTTTCTATCTTTTTTACTTAATGTTTCAAATGTTTCCATTTTAGTCTCGAATTGTTTCTAAAATGTTTCTAAGGCCCCGAGGGATCGAAGAAGGGGAAATATGCTTATGTTTGAATGAATTATGATATGATTTACGAAATGTTTGGAAATGAATGTATTTAAGTTATACTTTTGCGGTAATGCTCCGTAACCCTATTCTGACGACGGATACGGGTTAGGGGTGTTACAACCATAGCATTAATCGCACTTTATTATAATAACTTAACCACTTTAGTGCCTCAATCTGATCCTCATGGGAATGATACTCACTTATCACTTTATTACTTAATCTGACGTGTGTACTTTCACAATTCACATATCATATTCACACGCAACAAGTTTTTGGCACCTTATAATGACCTGGAAGTCAGTGGTGTCGAAAAGTGTGGTTTTGGAACCTCGTTTTCAAAAACCAATCTCATAAATATTTTTATTAAATATTTACGGTGTTATGTTAGACGTGAACTAAATTTTGGTTAGGAATTTTTATTGAAATAGGGCTTAATTAGCATACAGGGACTAAATTATGTAAGTGATAAAAGTGTGAATTGTTATTAAATTGTAAGGTGGTATATGGCAAAGGGACTTTTAAAACAATTAGACCCGTGGATTGATAACAACAGATGGTAACATAGTTTAATTGTTAAAAATGTTGTAAAATTTTAAGTTATAATAACTAATTAAAACAAAACATATGAATAAAATTAAAACAAGTAAGTGGAAGGAAAGAGAAAGCAAAACTCTTTCATTCAAGAAGCAATTCGAAGCTAAGGGAGAAGAAGAAGACGAACGACCAAGGGCTTTTGGTTTTTAAGCTCAATTTAGTCATTTTCTTGTAAATTTTATATTTTCAAAATCCCGGGAGCTTAAGCTAGTCGTCCCATGTTGTAATTTTTGGTACTGTTAAGGTTTGATGAAGTTGTCATTGTTAGATAGTTGAAGCTTTTCGTAATATCTTGATAGATTTTAAGTTTATTATTGAAAAAGGACTAAATTATAAATCAAGTTGTTGATTTTGTGCTATAGGGACTGAAAAGAAATAAGAATGAATTTTTTGGTGTAAATGAGAAATAGGAAGTTAAATTAGGCTTAGAGTGAAATTAGTATAAAAATTGGAGGTTAAACTTGAAAGTTATGTTAGTCTCAATTTTAGTGACTAAATTGAATAAAATGCAAAAGTAGTATAAATTAGAAATTGAATGTGAAAATGACTATAAATTGATAATTTTATGTGTTGCTTCTAATCCGTACGTAACGTCGACCCGGATTCCTTGAAAAAAAGGGAAAAGACAGTTGTCAACGAATAACTCAGAGTTTACAATTTCTATTTCTATAATCCGAAGTAACTTATAAATTGTTGCATTTTGAATTGTTTATGCATGGTAAGAATGTAAGGTGAGATTCCTTGTTCATTTGAGATGATTTGAATTGGTTGACAAGTATGGGGACTAAATTGAATATTTTTGAAAAATGTATATATTTATAAAAGTGTGAAATTGAGTATATATTGGGATGATTTATTGTTGTTAAATGTTAAATAAATGTATATAAGATGAAAATAAATGGGAATTGAGATATTGATTGATGATAAAATATGAAATAAAAACTCTATTAACTGTTCGAGTAGAGTCGGATATAGTTGGCATACCATAGGATAGAAAGAGTTCAGGGTTACTTCGACTACTAGTCAATGAGGCACTAAGTGCCAATTTGCTTCAATTTAACTGATGAGACACTAGGTGTCAAACTTATTGATAGCGTTGGGTGCAACTATTTGCTTCGGATTTATCCGATGAGGCGCCAGGTGCCAAACTGGTGTGTTGGCTGGATCCATGTATCCGTCTAAGTCCGAGTCATGTTAATAGGGAGTTAAAAGTTAAAAAATGAAAGGTTTATTATTGAAATGTTGATCTTGAATAAGCCTTCAAAATCCATATGATTGGAAAGAAACTATATGAAATGTAATTGTTGCTATTGAAATGGCAAAAAAAATATGAAATAGAAATAAAATGTGGAGTGGATTATTCAATTGTGAAATTAGTTGGAACCTTAATAGAAATGTTCATTGAAATTATGGATGTGGAAATTAAGATATCAAATGATATGCGAATTGGATTGTCATTTAAATATATTATCAATATATGTTAGTTGAACATAGAATATATGTGAAATTGCTTTAATAGCATGTTAATTGCATATTGCCATTTACATGTAGTTTATGTGTTTAAAATGATTTATTTGTTTAACGCTTGGAGTATAGAAATACCACTGAGTTATACTCAGCATACGGTTTCTTTTCTGTGCGCAGGTTAGATACTTATTGATTAGATCGTCGACTCAGCATCCAGTGGCAATCCCAAACTCAAGTGTTGGTGAATGGTTCTTTTTGGTCTTGGCATGTACCTACGATGTTGAATGCTTACTGTAACCCCCTAAATCCAACCTAGACATTATGGCCGAATCTCGAAGATCACATTGGCCAAGTTGTTGACGTAGAAAATCATTTTCATTATGTCCTTACCCGTGTGGACGAAAATAGGTCATTTTACAAGTCATTTTTCTCACCCAACTAGGCATGTACCTACAACAAAAAATGCACATATATACAACCCATAACAAGGCACCAAAATCATGTATATTCTAGCTATATACATATGGTATAATCATATACAACCAATATGCCATTAGGCACCTCAAATGACAACATTAAAACATATATAAATATGTACTTTATTTGGCAAAATAATCAACTAACTATTAAGCATATTTGCTTCAATTCATGCCATTTATTTTACTAACTAAAACATACCAAAACTTCTCAATTGCTACCAAATTTGCCATTCTAAACTAGCACTAAATCACCATATAAGTCATACATCCGAAAGTACCAATTCACCACAATTTCATCATATCACAAAACACATTTAACTATCATTTTACCTTTCACTATTCAAACACAAAACAAGCCACATATCAACAATGTCAAGGCTACTTATATACATACCAAAATATGTCAAAACACAAGCCAAATCAAATGGCCATATTCACAACAAAACATATAGGTCAACATTAGCCAAAATACCTATACATGCCATTATAATCAAAACCAAAATAACCAAAAGTACCAAAAGAGCCGATAGATAGTATGATATAGCTCCGACAAGCTTCTAACCCGAACGAGCTTTCGATTCACTATAAAACACAAAAAATAATACAGAGTAAGCATTTAATCTTAGTAAGTTTGTATATCATAGAATAAAACTTACCATTTAGTCACATAATAGGTAACTAAACATAGCATATCCCAACATATTTTGGCCAAATGCCTAAGCACATATACATCGACCATGTTAGCCATGTAAATACATATATAAACCAATAATCATGGATGAGCACAACAATTGATTAAGTTTCATATACATGTATCATCCAATTCAATTATCCATATGCCATGTAACAACATTTCTATGTAATTCATATATGTCCCTGTAATAGTCTGTATTGAACTCTAACCAATTCGTATCAGAATATTGCCCATTGAACCATTAAAATACCGTTGGATACCCGAGATAGCTCACACATAGTGTGCTAATTCATATAACTGTAACTCGTCAAATCCTGTACATGTATGCTCATACGAGCTGTGAATTGGTATGCTCACTCGAGCTATAGATTTGTATGCTCTCACGAGCTGTAAATCGGTATACTCACACGAGCTGTGGGTCAGAACGTAGCTACATGATGCTACTTACACGAGCTGTGGAGTATCTGCAACACATGCAGGACCTTAGCCATCGGTAAAACATTTAGGACCACTACCCGAATCATGTAAACCCTAATGACATGTCATTTGTATCTTACGAATTCCTAATGTTCAAACGGGTCTCAGTAATTTTCGTACGTCGTTCGATTTGCAACCGTGTATACATATAGTAAATCTACAATTCATGCATCTTTCAAAATAAAACATATAATCACAACTTAATCACACGAACTTACCTCCACGAGTTTACACGTAAATACGGAGGTGATTAATTTGAGACTTTCTCTTTGCGCCGATCTAAAGCAGTACGAGGTCTGTCTTGATCTATACAAATAAGTTTAACTAAATTTAATTTATAATTCAATCAATTTAGCCCCAAAACATTTTAGCAAAATTATTATTTTGTCCCTATACTTTTAATTTCTTTACAATTTAGTCCCTAGCTCATACAAATGGAAATTCATGAAATTCCACCACAACCCAATATGGCCGAATATCAATTAAGTCACTAGCAAGCCCTATATTTCATTTATTTCACAACTTCACCATGTAAAATTTCTATTTTTCAATTTAATCCCTATTTGACAATTTCATCAAAAATCTTTTAACCAAAGTTGTTTACCTAAGAACAACCATCCATTTTCTACCATCAAACATCAAAACTCATGTATATTCATCAATGGAAAAACCCTAAAAGTTTAATAGTTTCACAAATTAGTCTCCGGGCTAGCTAGATTAAGCTAAAACAATCCCGAAAACGTAAAAATCATTAAAAACGGGACAAAAATGCTTACCTAATCAAGGAAAAAAGGATGGACGAATGTAACATCAACAATGGCTACTCTTTTCTTCTATTTTCGGTTGAAAGATGAAAGTAAAAGATGATTTTTGTTTTTATTTAATTTAATTTATCATTTATTTACCTTTTTACTAATTTAACCTTTAAAATTAATCAAATTTACACAAATGTTAAGCCATGCTCATCCACTAACAACTCTAATGGTCTAATTACCATATAAGGACTTCCACGTTAAAGTTCTATAGCTATTTAATACCTTTAGCTATTAGAACTCAACTTTTGCACTTTACGTGATTTAACCCTTTTTTATCAAATTAAGTATGTAAATGGTAAACTTTGTTAACAAAATTTTTATACGGTACTACCATCATGCTGTAGACAATAAAATAATAATAAAATAATTTTTTTGACTTTGGATTTATGGTCTCGAAACCATTGTCTCGATTTCACTAAAAACGAGTTGTTACAAGCCCAGGGACTAATTTGTAAAATTGTTAAAAGATTAGGGTTTTTCCATGAATGTATACATGTTTTTGTGATGTTTTATGGAAGAAAATGAACCTTTGTTGTTAGATAAAAAACTTTTATCAAGTGATTTTTGATAAATTTATCAATTAGGGATTTAATTGAAAAATATGAAATATTTATGGTGAAATTGTGAAAAAAATCTGGCTAGACTTGGGTAGGAGTGAAATTGCATGGATTTCATTTTACGAGTTTAAGGACTAAATTGTAAAGAAATCAAAACATTAGGGAAAAAGCGTAAATTTGTAAAAATGTGAATTTGGATGATTGAATTGAATAGAATGGCTATTAAATTGATTAAATTTATTCATTTAGATCAAGATAGACCTCGTATGGCTTTAGATCGAGGCAAAGAGAAAGTTTCAGATTAATCGACTCTGTTTCTACATTTTATCACCGAGGTAAGTTCGTACGTTTAAATAGCGTGTTAAATTATATTTTAAAAGCTATCATTTTATTATATCAAATTATGTCTCGACAAAAAAATTCAATGGTGTATCGACACTCATCGACCAAATGAAAAGGGATAGCTTCGGCTATCGATTATGAAAAGGGATAGTGACGACCATCAACTATGAAAAGGGATGGTGACGACCATCAAATTATGAAAAGGGATATCTTCGGCTATCGATTATGAAAGGGATGGTGACGACCATCAAATCATAAAAAGGGATAGATTCGACTATCGATTATGAAAAGGGATGGTGATGACCATCAACTATGAAAAGGGATGGTGACGACCATCGTGATTACACTTCGTGTGAGCTTCAGTAAGATTTTTTTTTATGCAAGTTACTTTATTACTATGGAAGGTAGTAAGCATGTATATTCATGATTAAGGAAAGTATGAATTCATATGATTTAAACTTATGAAAGTCATTTTATCATGTGTTGATATTGAATTTATGTGATTAAGCACTAATTTGGGTTATTGGTGATGCTTAGGCTTGTGCCAAACTTGTGTTGGATTTAACCCATATTTATTGTTAAGCTTATGCATTGTAATGGTAAGCATCGTTTATGTATTACGAACTCTCTAAGCATTATATGCTTACTTTGTGTTCTTTTTCTATGCTTTATAGTTAATCAGAAGCTCGTTCAGATTGGAAGATCATTGGAGACCTATCACACTATCCATCGGCATTATCGATAGATTTTGATGTTTTTAAATCATGGTTATAATGGCATGTATAGGTGTTTTGTGCTTGATGAAATAGCCATTATGTTTGGCTTGTAGATGTGGTATTTTGGTTAATGAATTAGTTGTCATGTTGGCTTGTATATATGTGGTTTTATGATGGTTGAT
>JABEZY010272565.1:0-10991 GCA_013467495.1 Gossypium gossypioides
TTGTCAGGAAAAAAATTTTAATGGGCACCACTAGTGTGTCAGGTGTCACTAGTATATTTTTTTGAAAAAAAAATAGCTGTGAAAGGAAAAAAAGAAACCAAAAAAAAAAATATTAATGATGTCGCCAGAATGTCAGGCGACAACACACAAAATATATAATCCCACCTCGGCCAAAAAATCTGTATGTGTTGAATGTTTTGGTTTTTATTGAAGTTTTTGGTATCTCTTTAAGAGAGAGAAAAAATAAGATTTGTGTTTAGTAGGATGGAAGAAAAAAAAAGAATAATAAATTCTTTGTATACGTTCATTTTGAGGGGTTAATTTTAAAAATAGCAGTTAGTTGTATGTAACGTCCCAAAAATTTAATCTTTGATTTGATAAAATTTGTTACAATTAAGTTTTGGTGTCTATAGCTTAGTATTTTGTTAGTGTGTTTGAAGTCTTGTGTTTGAATCCTTAAGAGGATATATATATATATTTTTTGCGAATTTCGTTCTATGTTGTTCAGCTGATAGAAATTGAGTTTAATTTAATATAAAAAAATCTGTTGGATGTGGCTGAGATTTGGGGGTTGTGGGCAGTTGGATTTGAATTTGAATTAATATTAAGTGTTTTATTATAGAAAAAAAAAGGGGATAATATGGTTATTTTTATTATTTCTTTTTTATTATTATTTCCTTTGTTTTACTAAAAGAAAAAGGGACTGCTTCCAAGTTTGGTTGGTCCTTCCCACGTCTGTTTCTATTACTCCCCAAATCCATGCCGCCATTCCCAAGTCATTTCTAATTTCCTTTTTAATTGATTTCGCTTTGTGCCTCTGTTTATTTCTTTTTCTTTTCGTTAGTTCTTCGTCCCTTAAATTTTGTCTTTCTTCTCCTTTAATCGGGGGGCTGCTGTTAATTCTTAAGATAACCGTTCAATTTTCTTTGACTGCAAATTTAAGGGTAAGATGTTTAAGTTCAATATTTATTTTCTGTGTTATTTGTAGTCGTGTTGGGTGTTGGGTTGCGTTAAATCGGTATAGTGGGTATTGTGTTGATTTTGATGTGTTTGTTTTAGGAGTGGTACAAGAAGCAGTGGATAACCCTCCAGTGACTTGAGATTTGCGTGGTAGGCATTCGTTCAGTCGGTAAGCGCGTGGATGTATTTTTGTTTGAATGGTTGTTTTAGTTGATTGTCGGTGATTAAAGATTAGAGTTGTGCGAATCATTACTGAAATCAGTTGTGTTAATTGGTGATTTAGGTATGGAATTGCTCGTGTTCGGGTTCGTTTCCAAAAATTACCAGGTGTGTAAAAAAAAACTCGAAAAACAGCAAATCACGAAAGCCGAAATTGGGGCATGTCGACTCCACAAGGCCTGACACAGGCCTTGTGGTAGGCCGTGTGCGACACACGACCGTGTGACAGGCCGTGTGTGAGACACAGTGTAGGCCATTTTGGGCCGTGTGGGCCCAAAACTCAAAAATTTTCCCTAGGGTCGTACATGTCGTCCCGATCGACTGTAAGCCTTTCGTGGGGTTGGTATGTGATTTTATAAGCTATTAAGCATGAAATCTGTTAATCTAATAGCATGAAACTTGACGTAAATAACGTTCAATATGTATGATCTGTTATGTATAAAACATGTTCTACATCTGTTATACGAGCATGTATGATATGTAATTTTGGTATCTTTTATTTCTATTATAGCTGACTATGGGTGGGACACGTATTATGTGGAGAAAGTGTTCTGTGTGAGGCGATACCTCACCATTATACTGGCAGCATTGTTGCAATTATTCTGAAAAGTGTCGTATGGACACTATGCGGTGTGTAGGGCTGGGTGGGTTTTATACTCCACGTGGTGTGTTGGGATGGTCGGAGCTAATGTGTAGAGGATGGGGGTAGGATTATACATATCTGCATTTGTACTACTCTGTTAAGATTCTGATTCTGTAAGATTTGTGTCTGTATCTGTTTCTACCATGTGATTAAATCTGAATTTTTGTTTACGTATAAGTTACACACTGAGTTTTAAAAGAAAACTCATTCTCTGTTTGTCTGATAATTTCAGGTAACCCTCAGACTTAGGCGGATCGATGTGATGGGAGCTCGGTTGTGTCCATGTTTCCATAAAACTTTATTTACATAAATTTGGCTTATTTAAAATTCCAATTTGAGAATTTTTTAAATTTTGGACTCTTTGGACTTCTGAGAATATTTTTGGAGTTGTACTTTTATTTTGGATTTTGGCATGACGTTCAATAAACTATTTTTTGAAAAATGACTGTTTTTACAATCAACTGTTTTTAAGAAAACAAACTCGGTATTCTAAAATATAATATCTTAAGCACTTCCTCTATAACTTATTCGTTTTATTTAGAAAATGTAATCAATTAAAGGTTTTAACTATTAATAAGAAAAACGTTTTCAATTAAAATGGGCTTTTAAATAGCAAAGATTCATGATGTTTTTCAAAAAGCGAAAGTCAAATTTATAACTATTTTACGTAACATTTCCAGATTCAGCCATAAAGTCTAGACTGGGTTTGGGGTGTTACATTGTATATTTGAATCTCACCAGCAAATTCGAATATATGAAACAAAAGATTAGTGCAAAAATAGCTCAACATTGTGGGAAGAGAATGTCTAGACTATTCTACAAATTTACAGTTTCATCAAATTCGTGCAAATATAAGGAGATGAAACTTGTAAATAATGAAGACGATGAGACTATGATCGCGCTTTATTGCTCGACTAGAAATGTAAACGTTAAACCAGTTGAGTTGTTTGCTGAGTTAGCGGATGTGAAGTCCGTTTAAAATGTCACTTCATTAAGGCAACAATATGGAGTTCAAGACCCGTGTATGAAGGTTCCGAAAGTATTTGTTGGTAGGTGATCATCGATACACGAGTTTGACTTTGATCTGAATGTTGGATGGGAAAAACAATGCGATTATAGAAGGACATAGACATGGGTTGAAAATTCGCACCATGGTCTGACTACGTATAACAACCCTAATATGAGTCCCTATTTACAAATACATCCAGTGGTGATTGATACTGATGCAAATGGTGAAGGACCCGATAATGATGGTCATTCTGATAATAAGGGTGAAGATTTTAGTGACCCCAATTTGGATGAGCTCTTGGATGATATCGACGATGAAGGCACGGACGAGGGTGAAAATGTACACACCTTTTGGTGGGGAATTTGAGTCGTGGCATTGTCATACTTAATGACCTTCAGGCCTACATGTTAAACATAGATCCCGATGGGACGCATGAACCTGAATTCCCTAAGTACCCAGATATAATTCCTTCTCACTAGTTGGCGGTAAGTTCCGAATTGGAAGAGTTGTTTGTAGGCCAATAATCTGCGAACAAAGAGGACTACGTATTTGCCATCAAGCGGTATAGTATGAAAGTGTCGGTGGATTACAAAGTCGTTAAATCTACACCGACATTATGTGTTGGGGAGTGTTGGAAGTTTGCAAAATGGTGCAATTGGAGGATACGAGTTGCATTTATCCAGAGGTCGCAACTGTGGGAAATTAAAAAAATTGAAGGGCCTCAAACATGCATTGTTACACATATGACGCAAGACCATTGCAAACTTGATGCCAAAACAATTTGTAACTACATCATGCCACTATTGAAAAACATGCCTACAATTCCTATATCAGTCTTCATTGTCGACGTGCAACCTTAGTTTTAGTACAGAGTGTCATACAGGAAAGTATGGTGGGCTAAACAGATGGTTATGGAGCAGTTATACGGAGATTGGGATGCATCGTACAACAAACTTTAGCGGTGGTTAGTCGCGATGCAGGAGTACGTATCAGGTACTTGTTGGAAAAAATCCAGTTTGAAAATGGTTTTACTTCACAACGAAAAATAAAACATTTTGAAAACTGAGCCAGTTTGTGATATTTATAGTAATAAACCCTTTACCGAAATTGCACCTATGTTTTCGGCTAGACAAATCCTTATCATTCTCGGCTTTCAACCGAACGACATTTTCAGCTATTCTTATACCACTAATTACTTCGAGCGTGGGCTCGAACAATTCAAATAAAATATATAACCAAAAATAGTTTTATTTACTTTCAGTGTGAAAGAAATATCTCTCTCAATAGAAATTGATAACATGTTAAATTTGCATGATTTTTTGTGCTTAAATCGGTTAATTCTTGAATTGATCCTAGCTGAATTAGTAATTTTATGTTTTAATCTTGTCAGGGATACAATTAGGATGTTATGAGTTAAAAACGAGCGAAAAGTACCAATTTACAATACAATCAATAAAGTGGGGCCGAATAAAAAACGTGGAAATAGCCAAGGACTCATCAGATTTCTTTTGACTTTGTAAAAGCCAAAATTAGAAAAAATTTGATTTTATTTTTTTATTAAATTTTAATTATGTATTGGGTGATTAAGCCAAATTTAGTAAGTGATATGCATATAAATAGGGCTTTAATGTAGCTTGGAAGACACACTGGACACTTGATTTCATTTGGATTAAATAAGAAGTATTTTATTTCCTTTCGAAATTCATGCGTCAATAGCTACAGCAATTCCATTTTCATTTCCTAGTTTTTACAAAATTTGTCTAATTGCTTTCCAAGTCCATTCTCTTCCCAATTTCCACAATTTTCATTCAAATCCAATCCATAGTCAACCAAAGCATGATTAAATACATGCTTTACTAAATACCAACTTAGTTTTAGGCCAGTATTCTTTCCGGTTTAGAATTGTGAGATATGTATCCGTACTAAAAATCCTTCCAATCGGTATTCACATTTTTCCTAAGTATCGAGATTGACAACTCATCCCTTAAAGTTAACTCGATTTCAAGTTAAAAAGTGCACGTTGGGTTGGAGTCATGCTTGGTGGATAGTTGGGCAAATGAGTTGGCATGCTGTATTTGGATCTCCAAGAACAAATCAAGAGAGAAGTGATCGAGTTTAAGGAACCCACGCGACTGAGGCCGTTAATCCGAGTTAGGTTCTTCAAAGTGCAAGGTTGCCAGAACCTTGAATTGGGAACATTTGTATCTCGGTTAGATAATCAATAAGGATTGGTTTGCAGGTCTTACCGAGACCAGCTATGAGAGGAAAAATTGGCGGTTAGGACGTTCTTAACTATTATAACCAGGTTATTGTTTGGAGAAGAAAATTAATTTTTGAGGATTGATTCTAAATCTAGGATCCACCGAGTCTAGAACTAAGGCTTATTATCTCTGTTTTCAAAATCTGAATTTATTTCCCAATTTAATTTATTTCCAATTTATTTAATTGTTTATTTATGTTGTTTCATTTATTTAATTTCTAAACATTTCAAAACTCCCATGATTTATTTGTTTATTTTTCAGCAGGTCCATTTAGAGTTGTGGGCACGACTATTGCCACGATTATCGACACGACAGAAATTTTGATCACAAGTTAAATGCGAAAGTTGACTATAATACCAATCCTTGTGGACTCGACCTTACTACCACTCTTTATTACTATTTAGAGTTATTTTTGTAGGAATTATTTTTGGTAGTTTCGACGCCCATCAAATTTTGGCGCCGTTGCTGGGGATTGGAGATATTTTTCTAATTTTTGTGTGTTTACCTTATGACCAAATTAGAATCTAGAACTCTAGAGTTTGAACTAGAATTTGAGAAGTTGGCCCTACAACTGCGAAGAGAAGCCATTCGACGCGGTACATGACCAAATCTCAAATTCGAAACCATATCTTACACCGAGGAAATTTTCTCGTTTGACAAACCAGACAAGATGGCCGAACAAACTATACGCCAATTCATAGCGGCACCGGATGAACAACAACCCTTATGTATAACCTATCTGACGGGAGGTACGCTGTTTGAGTTAAAATTGGGTTTAATTCATTTACTACCCACCTTCCGTGGACTACAAGACGAAAATTCGCACACCCATCTCAAAGAATTTAATATGGTGTGCACAAGCATGAAGCCTCAGGGAATAACCGTAGACCAAATTAAACTTTTTGTTTTTCCTTTCTTATTAGCTGAGTCTGCTAGAGAGGCTATTTTATTTACCCCCAAGTTCTGTCAACACATGGTCTGACATGTCTCGTTTGTTTCTTAACAGGTTCTTTCCTGCAGCTCGAGTCACCGAACTAAGGAGGGACATCGTAGGAATCCGTCATTAGGAGACTGAATCGCTCTACGATTTCTGGGAGCGGTACAAAAAGTTGTGTGCAAGTTGCCCACAACATGAACTAACTGAATAGTCATTATTACAGTATTTCTATGAGAGTTTTCTCCCGATGGAAATGAAAATGATAGATGCTGCAAGTGGATGGGTACTAGTTAATATGACTCTTCAGAAAGCACGAGAGTTGATTTCGATAATGGCTGCTAACTCTCAACAATCTCGACTTGTAACAGAACCTACGAGACGGGTTCATGGGTTAAGTTCTCTATCTTTAAAAGAAAAAATTGATAAGTTGACTAACGTTGTACAAAATTTGCTTACAGATAAAACGGGCCTAGTATGGTTGTGTGAAATTTACGCTAAGCCAGACCACCCGATTCGACAGAACAAGCAAATGTTGTCAGAAACTTTCCAAGACTGCCCCAAAGGCGATATGACCCCTTCTCAAACTCATATAATGTGGGGTGGAAAGATCACCCAAATCTAAGTTATAGGTCGAATCCTCGGTTCAATCAACCTTCCCAACGAAGACCGCCTCCAAATCAACAATTACCACCCTCAAAGTCATCTTTGGAAGCCATAGTGGAAAGGCTAGCAAATAGTACAAAGAAGTTTTAGCAAAAGGCTGACATGCATTTGCAGGAGTTAGATAAGCAAGTGAGCAAGCTTGCGCTCATGGTTAGCCGCTTGGAGTCCCAAGGCAAGCTGTTATCCCAAACTGAGCCTAATCCTCGACACAATGCAAGTGCTATGACATTAAAAAGTTGGAAGGTTTTAGATTCCGTACCTGGCACGAGTCGTGCCCACGACTTTACTTGAGATAAGGAGAAACTTGACACAAACGCTCCAATGGAGTCAGCACCACAAAAATCATATGCAGTACCACCTCCGTTTCCTAGAAGACTTGTCCAATTAAAAAAGGAACGAGAAGAGAAAGAGATCCTCAACACTTTTTGAAAGGTAGAAATCAACATACCTCTTCTTGATGCGATTAAGCAAATTCCACGATATGTAAAATTCTTAAAAGAATTATGCACGAGTAAGAGGAAGCTCCTGGGCAATGAAAAGGTAAGTGTCGGAGAAAATGTCTCTGCCGTTCTACAAAGGAAAATACCACCCAAATGTAAGAACCAACGTATATTTTTCATATAATGTAAAATAGGTAGTGTCAATATTAAAAAAGTAATGTGTGACTTAGGCGCATCAACTAATGTTATGCCTTTGTCAATTTATAAACTACTTAACGCGGGTCCTTTGAAGGAAACATGTGTAATTATTCAGCTTGCAGATAGATCTATAGTGCATCCGGAGGGAGTGCTAAAAGACATTCTTGTTAAGGTAAACAAACTAATATTTCCTGCAGACTTATACATTATTGACATAGAGGATGACAACTCGGCCAATTCATCTGACATACTTCTTGGGAGGCCATTCTTGAGTACCGTACAAATGAAGATTGACGTACGAAGTGGGATACTCACTATGGAGTTTGATGGGCAAGTGGTGAAATTTAACGTTTATGAGGCCATGAACTGCCCTAGCATGATTTCTAATGTTTCTAATATTGATATAATTAAGCCTTTAACTGAATTACATTTAGAATATCATGACGAGGATGAATTATGAACTATTCTTTGCAGAAATCTAGACTTTGATGCCATGGAAGAACTAGAGAAGTGGATAACTATTGAAGAGTCTGTTCTCGGAACAGTGGCTCATATAGAGACATCGCAGTTACGGAAATTTTCAAGTAAAATTTTTGAATTGTCACATTCACAAACTAAGCTTTTACCATATGTTTTGCAGGATCCAGAGTTGGAACTCAAACCACTTCTGGACCATTTGAAGTACGCTTTTCTCAGCGAAAGAAATACCTTACCAGTAATAAACTTGAGTAAACTCTCAAAGGTAGAAGAGGAAAAATTGGTACGAGTTCTTAGAGATTATAAAGAGGTAATCGGATGGACGATAGTCGACATTAAGGGTTTGAGTCCCTCGACTTGCATGTACAAAATTCAAGTTGTAGTTAATACAATTCCCAAAAGAGAGGCTCAAAGGCGTCTCAATCTGCCCATGATGAAAGTGGTAAGGAAAGAAGTTCAAAAGTTACTTGATGCTGGGATGATCTATCCCATTTCTGACAGTAATTGGGTCAGCCTAGTCTATGTAGTACCAAAAAAATTGGTGTGACCGTAATTGAGAATTCGGCAGGTGAGATGGTTCCCACTCGTGTCCAAAATGGGTGGAGAGTCTACATCAATTACAGGTTGTTAAATTCTTTAACTCGAAATGATAATTTTCCACTTCCTTTTATTGACCATATGTTAGAATGTTTAGCTGAGAAATCTCATTATTATATTCTTGATGCTTACTCAATTTTTTTTCCAGATTCCAATGGCACCGAAGGATCAAGAGAAGACGACGTTTACGTGTCTATTCAATACGTTCGCTTACAGATGGATGCCATTCAGACTTTGCAATGCATCAGCCACATTTCAAAGGTGCATGGTAAGTATATTTTTCGACTACGTCGAGAAAATAATTGAGGTATTCATGAACGACTTTACTGTGTATGGTGAGTCTTTTGAGGTGTGTTTGTCAAATCTTGCAAAAATTCTGGAAAGGTGCCTAGAATTTAATATTGTTTTAAATTATGAAAAATGTCATTTTATGGTGGATAAAGGATTAGTTCTAGGTTATATCATCTCCGCTGAGGGAATTTCTATTGATAAAGTAAAAATCGACATTATTAACCCACTTCTATACCCCACAACTATGACGGAGATTCATTCTTTCCTTGGTCATGCAAGTTTCTACAGACGGGTCATTAAAGGCTTTTCAAAAATTGTACAACCACTTTGTAATCTTTTACAGAAGGATAAAGAGTTCGAGTTTAACCAATCATGCAGGGATGCATTTGACACACTCAAACATAAGCTTATTTTGGCACCCATCGTTCAACCATCGAATTGGATCTATCCTTTTGAAATAATATGTGACGCAAGTGACCATAGCGTAAGAGCAGTCCTTGGGCAAAGAATTGAGAAAGAACCACACGTTATCTCCTATGCATCTAGGACTTTGGATGCTACCCAAAGCAATTACTCAACCACTAAAAAAGAGTTTCTAACTATAGTTCTTGCTTTGGAAAATTTCTGTTTATATTTACTAAGGACTAAGATTGTTGTTTTCTCTGACCATGCAGATCTTAAATATTTGATCGAAAAAAGGAAGCAAAATCGAGGCTTATTAGATGGATATTACTTTTACAAGAGTTCGATCTTTAAATAAATGATAAGAAAAAATACGAAAATTTAGTAGCTGACCATCTGAGCCAAATACCTCCATCAAAGGATGTCACACAGCTTAAAGACGATTTTTCAGATGAAAGTCTGTTTCCTACTCAGACAATTTTCCCTTGGTACGCAGACATCGTGAATTACCTTGCTATAGGTATAGTCTCTTTTAATTTATCACGATCTAAAAAAGATAAGATCAAACGTGAATTACGATACTATATTTGGGACGACCCTTACTTTTGAAAATACTATTCCGATCAGGTAATTTGACGTTGCGTTGCATAAACTAAGGTAAAATCGATTCCATCTTTTTTTCATTCTTACGCATGTGGTGGACATTTTGGACCTAAACGAACTGCGCATAAAGTACTTGAATGTGGACTATATTGGCAAAATATTTTTCGTGATGCATATTTGTTCTGTAAAGCATGCAAAAAAGTGTCAAATGGTAGGAAACTTGAGCCAAAAAAATAAAATGCATCTAACTCCTATACATGTCTATGAAATATTTGATATATAGGGCATTGATTTTATGGGACCTTTTGTTTCATCATATTGTAACCTTTATATTTTACTTGCAGTTGACTATGTGTCAAAATGGGTGGAAGCTAAAGCCACTTGTCGTGCTGATGCCAAAACAGTAGTGGATTTTCTAAAGAGTTGTATTTTTTTCTAAATTTGGCACACCACGAGCATTGATCAGCAATTGGGGAACACATTTTTGTAATAAGGTAATCGACACACTTTTGAAAAAATATGGGGTAGTGCAACGAGTCGCTACGACTTATCACCCTCAATCAAACGGTCAAGTAGAAGTGTCGAATCGAGAAATCAAGTTGATTTTGGAGAAGATCGTTAAGCCAGATAGAAAAGATTGGAGTTTGCGACTAAATGATACACTGTAGGCGTACCATACAACTTATAAAGGACCCATAGGTATGTCTCTTTATCGACTAATTTTTGGTGAACTGTGTCATCTTCCTGTAGAACTAGAACATAAAGTGTTTTGGGCGGTTAAACAATGCAATATGGAGCTGGAAGCTACAGGTAAGTATCGTAAGTTACATATTGAGGAACTTGAGGAAATTCGACGAGAAGCGTATGACAGTGCCCAAATTTATAAAGATAAGGTCAAGGCATACCATGATTAAAAGATAACCCGTAAACAATTTGTGGTAGGACAAAAAGTATTACTTTATGACCCTACATTAAGAATTTTTACAGGTAAGCTCCGAACTAAGTGGTTAGGGCCTTTTGTTATTACTCACGTATTCCCACATGGTGTAGTTGAGTTTAAAAGCGAAGAATTCGGAAAAATTTTCAAGGACAATGGACAGTGGTTGAAGCCTTTCTATGAAAATTTTTAAGTCCACATAGTTGAGGAATTAGTCCTCGAAGAGTCGGTTGAATAAATTCCAAGGTCGTCGAGCTAACAATGTTAAATAAAAGCGCTTTTTGAGAGGCAACCCAAATTTATTTTCATTTATTTAATTTTAAGCTTTAGTAGGATTTAGGTTGAAAATAAAAT
>JABEZY010272573.1:0-17086 GCA_013467495.1 Gossypium gossypioides
TAAATTCATCAAAAATCACTTAACAAAATACTTATAAATAACAACTAATACTTCTAATTCATCATTTAAAATCTAAAATCACAAAGATTCGTCAATATCAACATTCAAAATCTTTAACAGTTTCAAAAACGAAGGTACGAGCTAGCTGGTCCTAGTTGCAGCAATCTCAAAAATATAAAAATTATTAGAAACTGGGCAAAAACACCATACCATGCATGAAATTTCACCAAGCCCAAAAGCTTCCTTCCTAAATCCATGGCGTTTTCAGTTGTGTTTTAGAAAACCAAAAAGATGATGGCATTTAGGTCATTTTGTTTCTTTTCATTAATTTAAAAATTATGAAATTACAATTTTGTCCATTTAAAAATCAACCAAATTTCAAGCTTTTAATTACCCAAAACTGTCCACCAACAATTCAATTGTTATAATTACCAACCAAGTCCAACAACTCACCTTTTCATATCTATTAGACACCTTTAATTAATAGAACCCAACTTTTGTACCTTTTTCAATTTAGTCCTTTTCACATAATTAACCCTTTAAACATCAAATTTTCTTAACGAAACTTTAATACAACCTTAATAACACTCCATAAATATTTATAAAAATTTTTACGACTTAGTTTATAGAAACGAGGTTCTGATACCTCATTTTCTAAAACCACTTGACTTTAGGGTTATACCACTTGAACCTAATTGTTCTTCCATTTAACACAAATCATTAAATCAAATTTTACCATTATACTATATCTTATTCATAAATATTAAATAATAATATTTACGGAATCATACATCGAATTTGTGGCCCCGAAACCAATGTTCTGATACTTCAAAAAAATGGGTTATTACATGTTGTTTTCTAATAGTTTACACAAGGGTTTTGATATTTTGGAGAAATCCTTGATAAATCGTCTGCAGAAACCTGCATGGCCCAGAAAACTGTGAATACCTTTAATTGTGGAGGGTCGTGGCAATTTCTCAATAACTTTAATATTTTCCTTGTCGACGGCAATTCCTTACAATGAAATTTTATGTCCCGGAATAATGCCTTCACAAACCATAAAGTGGAATTTCTCCCAATTTAGAACAAGGTTGGTTTCTTCACATCGACAAAAAACTAATTCTAGATTTTTGAAATAATCTTCAAAGGTATCACCAAACACCGAGAAATCGTGGTTAAAAACTTCTAATAATTTTTCCACCTTGTCCAAAAATATTGCCATCATACAACACTTAAATGTCACAAGGGCATTGCATAATCCAAATGGCATTCGTCGGAACGCAAAAGTTCCATAAGGACATGTTAATGTGGTCTTATCTTGATCAGTAGGAGCTATAGAAATCTTGTTATACCTCGAATAACCGTCTAGAAAATAATAGAAGGTTTTCCCCACTAATCGATCTAGCATTCGATCGATAAATGGCAAAGAAAAATGGTCATTCCTTGTGGCTTTGTTGAGCTTCTGATAGTCCATACAAACCCTCCATCCTATAACAGTATGAGTAGGATTGAGTTTGTTGTTATCATTGCTTACCACGGTGACACCCCTTTTTTTAGTTACCCATTGAATAGGGCTCACCCAAGAACTATTCAAGATTGGGTATATGATTCTAGCATCTATCCATTTGATAATATCCTTTTTGATAACTTCCTTCATGATAGGATTCAGTCTTCTTTGCTGCTCGATAGATTTACCATGGTAATCCTTCAGTAATATTTTATGTATACAGATTGCTGGACTGATTCATTTGTTATCTGCAATCATTCATCCCAATGCTTTCTTAGATTTCTTTAAAACTTTCAACAATTGAGCTTCTTGATCTACTGTCAATGCCACAGAAATAATTGTTGTCAATGTGTTGTTGTCTCCCAATAAGCATACTTTAGATATGCTGGCAAAGGCTTCAATTCTAATAGAGGAGGATCTTCTATGCATGGCCGAGGAGGTTTAAAAGATTGGTATGATAAATTCAATGATTCGAAACTTCTCTTCACTCCATTCTCAAGTTGCTTAACATCCATCAGTTCACCAAGCTCTTCAATCATTTCTGCTTCAATCAACTCAATTAAATCAGTATCATTATAGTTATTGTGATAAAAATTTGTATTTTTTTCCTGAACTATTGTGTCAACTATCTCAACAGCATGGCATACTTCATTTGTATCTTTACACTTCATAGCATCGAAAACATTAAAAGTTATCTGCTGATCATTAACTCTCACAGTTAAATCAACTTTTTGAACATTAATTAATGTTCTTGCAGTTGCTAGAAAAGGTCTTCGAAGTACGATTAGTACCGCTTTATCAGCCTCATATTCTAGATTAATAAAATTACTGGAAAAATAAATTTGTCAACTCTTACCATTTTACCTTCTGGATGTGCATATGAACGATCAGCTAGTTGCAAAGTGACAGTTGTAGGTATTGCTTTCCCTATTCCCAGCTTCCTCGAAAAATACATAGGCATTATATTTATACTCACACCTAAATCACATAGTGCTTTACCTACATAATGGTTTCCAATAGAGCAAGGTATAGTAAAACTCCCTGGATCCTTCAGTTTTGGTGGCAGTTTGTTTCTCAACATTGATGTGCACCCTTCAGAGAGAGCAAGAGTTTCAAACTCTCCCAACCTTCTCTTCTTTGATAAGATATCTTTCATGAATTTCACATAGTTGGGCATTTGTTTCAATGCTTCCACCAGCAGTATGTTGATATGTAGTTGCTTCAAATCATCTAAGAATTTCTTGAATTGGAAACCTTGCTTAGAGTTTTTGAAACATTAAGGAAAATGTGGCGTTGGCCTTCCCTCCAATTGTTGAGGTTGTTTTGTCGTGGCATTTTTATTGGCAATGAATCTGCTTCAACATTTTTTTTATTGCTCTTTTCCTTTGTAGCCTGCTCCTCTACTGGTTCTGAAATCTTCCTATTTGTGAAATCTGAACTATTTTCTTCGATAGTGGTGCATTAACAACTCTTTATCACTACGTACCATTTCTGAATGTAATAGCTTTGCACTGTTCCTTTCCTTGAGATCGTGAATTTTCAGTATCACTTGAAGTGCTCATTGTGGTCTTGAGCTTAATGCTTTGGCAATTTGCCCCACTTGATTCTCTAAAGCTCTTAAAAATACAGCTTGACTTTGGATGATAACATCATTCTTGGCCATGTATTCCTTAAATAAATCTTCCATCGATGAGGAACTCGAGGCTGGATTTTTCTGAACATTTTTTCATGGCAATAGTTGATTGTATCCAGGTGGTGCACCCGCAGCATTTGTCGAATAAAATTGTTAGAATTTCCCCTCTGGATTACTCCAACTGAAGTTAGGATGTTGCTTCCACCTCGAATTATATGTGTTGGAATATGGGTTGTTGCTGTTGCGATTGAAATTTCCCATATTATAAACTGAGGCTGGATTTGATGGGCATTCATCAAAAAATGATCTCCTCCGTAGTAAACACATTCTAACTCGACTTCTTTCAGTTCCTGCACTACAGTTGGTATTTTCAATGTTTTAATTATATTTGTTAAAGAAGATGGCTGAGTTGTTAGGGAAGTGATTACATCAAGCTCCATTGCTCCAAAAACTCTTCTACCAGTCCCAACTCTTGTAGTGGGGTATTGAAAATCATTTTTTACTATCCTCTCAAGAGTTTCATATGCTTCATTATATGATTTATCGAGTAGAGTCCCATTGGCAGATGTGTCAACCATCATCCTTGTATGCGTACTCAATTCATTGTAAAACATTTCCATTTATGTCCAATGTTGGAAACCATGCATCGGACATTTTTTAATTAATTCCTTGAATAGCTCTCATGCTTCATATAATATTTTGTCCTCAGATTGTCGAAATGACGTAATATCATTCCTTGGTTTGGCATTCATGTTGGGAGGATTATATCTCAACAGAAACCTCCGACAAAGTTCATTCCAAGATGACACAGTACTTGATGGCAATGCGTTTAACCATGCTCTGGCACGATCTCGCAATGAATAAGGAAATAACTTTAGTTTTAGGGTATCTTTAGGAACACTTTGGCACGATCTCGTAATGATAATGGAATAACTCCAATTTTAGGGCATCTTCAGGAACACCCTGCTACCTGAATGAATCGCAGACATCTAAAAGAGTGTTAAGTGCAACCTTGGATCCTCCGTGGGTAATCCACTAAACTACCCCACTGTTTGTAACTTTTGAAACATCACCAGCTTTAACTCGAAATGCTGAGCCTGAATATACGGTTTGACAATTCCTAGATTCAAATCATCTAAGATTGGCACTACATGTTCTCTGGTGGGTTTGTCTCTGTCATCTATTATTTGAAGAATATCAACATCCCTTCCTTGTAATGACTCTTCTCTAACCTAATCATTTCTAATTCTTTCCATTTCTCACAATTCTTTTCAAGGTTCTCTCAATTTCTGTATCAAACGAATACTTTTCAATTGTTGAAATATTTCTACTCATGCACCAACAAAAAAAATCTTGAACAAAAAAAAATCAAAACACTAATTAATCTAAACTAATAAAATTTAAGAGATAATAACACACTAAATATTTTATCAAAATTCCACTGATCCCCGGCAACGGCGCAAAAAACTTGTCGTGTGTGAATGTCTAATGCGAATATGCAAGTATACACGTCGAATCAAGTAATAAAGTGATGAGTGAGTATCGTCTCCATAGGGATCAAAATTGAATAAAATAATTAGTTATCATATTACTATGAAACTGACTAATTAAACTGAGCAAAAGGAATAAGTGAATAATTGATAAAGAGATGTAATGAAGAATTAAGAAAATCAATTATGACTAAAATTATGCTATGGCAATTAAAATGTTGTGGCAATTCTCAAAGAGTAAGTGGGAAAGAGTTTGTATTGTTGAATGATAAAGCTTCGAATTATTTGGGTTTATTTCAATAACATTATCATGCCATGGCAAAATCTTGACCCTTCTACTGCTCAAGGAATCACTATTGTAGTCTGCTTCTTTTGAAAGACAGACTTTGGGATATCATTCTAATTTTTGTATGTCTACAGGATCAAGAATGATATCCAGACTTTTTCCCTTTCCCTATACAGATTGCAACTTCTGTGTCTAGAGTGTTGTAATTATTCGTTCGAATACTTGCCTGTATCAACAGATTATTATCCAATCTAATTAGTCTTTTCTGCATTAAATCTGATCTAATAACATGCTACACAATCATCTATGTCTAGAGCTTGCATGGATGCATTAAAATTAATCACAAATCGAATGAAACAATATTCAACTCAAAATCAAACTAAACCATGGGCATTAAAAGTTAATAAAAATTCACCCAGAATAATTCCTACCAAAAGAAAATTAGTTCATGGGTTGAACATTAGAATTCATAACAGAATCCTTCAACGTCATTGTATAAATTCACAAATCAAAAATTCAAATTAGAAAATAAAGGCAGAACTCCAGGAAGCTTTCGCTACTTCAACTTTCACTCTGATGATGAGATTTGATGCAAAACCTAGGGTAGACTTCTCTTCCCCTTCCCTACATTTGTAATTCTTCTGCTCTGTAAGCTACTATCATTTTCACTCTTCCTCTGAGAATGCATGAGAATCTGATGCAGAGAGATAGAAATCATTATTCTCTCTCCTTTCGATCCTTGCTTTTTTCTCTTCTCTTTTCTTATTTATAGGGTAGGTCCCTCCCTCTCAGCACACACCTTTTGTTTCCTATTTTTTAGGGTGATTTATCTAGTACAAGTATAGCTGGCTGAGTGAGACATGGACTGAGTGCTGCGTCATCTTCCTGGAATTGCTATGGCATTTGTGCTGGCAATCTAACCAACATTTTATCATGGCAATATTTCACTTCCTTCATTTTCCTATCATTTTTCTCTTCTCTTCTTCATCCTACACCTGCTTTCAACCACAAACAACACATTTCTTCCCCAATAATAGAAGTAACAAATAATAACATGTATAGCACAATCCAAGCTTTGTTATGCAATATTCTAAAAATATCTAAAAATATATTTACTTAATTACAAATAATTAATCTCATCTAGAGGCTTGAAATATAACTCTTTTCAAGAGTTATCAATTCACATACTGGAAAATTAGTAGCCAATATTGACCAAAATCCCACATTTAATCAATCCATATCCTTTTCCCAACAACTATATCGAAACAACAACTAGTTTACAATTAATCGCACTTACACTTCCCGAATTGTGGGATCCAAATGGCTAATTGATCAAGAACGTCTTTCCCTAATTAACAAGTGATTAAAGGCTGATTTGGAGGGTTCAAGAACTTAAATTAATTCTGGGAAAAGATGGGCAAGAACCAAGAAACAAAACAGCCCCCTTTCTTGCACATAGGCGCATGCAGCACCACCAACGGTAGCCAAATTCGGGGCTAATTTAAAAATGATTTAAAGATCCATTAAAAATCTGGAAAAATACCTTTAAAATATCTAAAATTCCTCTAAATTCCAGATCTAGAAATTTAGTTTTTTAATTGACAAGAGTAATCAACATATTGAAGAAAGAAGAGATCTTACACAAGCTAGTTGAAAGAAACGGCAATGGATCTTTCTTGGCAATGTTCGGGATCGATCTTAGAGGTCAAGATTTAAGATTTGGGGATGATTTTACTGAGGAAAAATACCAACAAAATGGTGGAGAATATGTTAACAAATCTTAAGAGAGAAAGAAAAAGAAAGAGATGGTAAAACTAGGTTTAGGCGACGGCAACAATGGAGGAAGAAAGAAAAAACATGAAGATCAAGGAGGAGAGAAGAGGGGAGGAACGGCTAGGGTGAGTAAAAATAGAATAAAGGCTAATTATTTTGTGTAAAATTAACATTTATACCTAGGGTTACAAGGGTATAGATGACACACACATTAAAAACAATGGATTTTGTAAAAAAAATATTATTTTGCATGGAAAGGATTCAAACTTGGGACCTCAACTAAATTTTCATGCTTTCCATTTATCAATTAGACACTAGGCTATTTTCTTATTTTTGAAATAATTTTGCAATATTTGTTCTAAAAACTAGGTGTGTCACATACTAGGGTTTAGGCAAAATTTGCAACATAATAAAAAATGGTGCAATAGAAGGGATTTGAACTTGGGTTTCAATAAACATTTTACTAACACTTATCCAACAAACGAATATCTCATTTATTCCTAAAAACACATAGATAAATATCAAAAATTAGGGCATTATCACTCTCTCTCAATCAAAAAACCTGATTCTACTAATCCTAGATTTTTGGGATGTTACATGAGGTGTCAATTATATAATGAAATGATTCAATACTAATAATTTGCGAACTTATAAATGGTTGTCAGGGTTAAGTAATTTAAGTTCTTTTTTTATTCAAATCTTAATTGAGGTAAGTTGGTTTGTAATTTAGCTATGAATTTACTAAGCTTCTTAAGCTTACTTTTTTTTTTTCCTGTAGTTATATTTTGCGGAACTGGGCAGATGGATCAACTTCAAGGCTCACACTATCAAGCTCCTATTTTGGTAGTTTTTGATTAAGTTATTTTGGTTTTGGAGTTGTCTAATTGAAATTTCTAGTTGGATGTGTAATTAAGTTAAAGTTGTTATATGATATTATGTTTATAACTATGTTTAATTTGTGGTGAATGTGATGTAAATGGTGGAAATATCATGTTGTATTGTTTGGTAAAAGGATGGTTTGAAGCATTTGAACAGTAGGCGTGTTTTAGTGATTGGTGAGACAAAGTGATAGATGGTTTTGATGTATGGTAATTAAACTTGATGATTGAATGAGTCTGACATGTTGATTATGCCTTTATAGAGTAAGGTTGTTATATATGTTCAAATTCTGGTGCCAATGAGGGCATATTGGTTAGGCACATAGGTTGAATGATTTTGGTATGTTTCAAGTGTGTTTATATGTGTTTTTAATAGGTGGATGTTGTTGGAAATGGTATGACTTGTTATCTAAGAAATAGGTGATGAATTGGCTTATTTTAGAAGTCATTTTAGGTACACACGGCCTGAGACATGAGCTATCACACACGGTCGCACCACACGATCATGTGGCCTATTTAATTTTGGTGCAGCCATTTCCTACACGATCTCAGGTTGTTACATAGCTTGGAGACACGGTCGTGTGACCTTATTTTGAGTCACACGCGATTTGGCACACAGTCTATGACACGGCCATGTGACCCTATTTTGAATTGCACACGGTCAAGCACATGGCCTACTGAAATGGCCGTGTGACCCTATTTTCGAATTGTGCAAAGTTTGGCCACACGACTATGTCCTTAAGCCACACGACCGTGCGACCCCTGTCCTTAAGTTTTTCCATATTTTTCTGTTTTGTTTCAAATAAGTCATTGATTGTTCCCGAATTGATTTTTAGGTTCCGTAAGCTCGATATAAAGCCTGTAAGTATATTTATTCTATAAATGAAGGTTTTTTTGAATATTTGGTATTTAATTGAATATTTGAATGGTTTTATGTTTTTATTTGTTTTGTTATGTGTTGTAATACTTCATAACTCTAATCCAACAATGGAGTGGATTAGGGGTGTTACAGGGATTTGCCTAAACTCACATTTCATAACGATTTCCTCTCATCATTCTGGGTCACGCAGAGAACCCCTTATGTAATAACCTTCCTTTAGATCTTTACATATGATGCCATAACCCACTAGTTAAGGTCTTACTCAACCACTAGCGAATCTTCCAATTTTCCTTAATAATTCCTTAAACGAACCTAAACCAAGATTCAATATAAATTCAATCAATTTACCACTAAACCAGCCCCCAAACACCCACTTATGATTTTAAACCAATCGTTGAAATTATAACTATTTTATGAATCCAAACTAGTTAGATTCCTTACGATGTATCGATGCGAAACGTACGTACAATCGTTCTTCGCCTTGACGGATGATTTGGGGTGTTTGAGTCAACACCTAATTCAATAATATACTAGAAAATAAATAGCTAATTAACTATTAAATTCATTCATTTAATCAATTCATAACCTTTACCCAACAACTATGTCGAAATAACAAACTAGTTATCCTTAATTGCACTTACGCTTCACGATTTGTGGGATCCAATTGGCTAATTGATCAAGAACTTCTCTCCCTAATTAACACGTGATAAAAGGCTGATTATGAGGGTTCAAGAACACAATTTAATGCTAAAAAAAATGAGCAAGACCCAAGAAACAAAACAGCCCCCTTTCTTGCACATAGGCGCACGCACCACCACCAATGGTGGAAAAAATTGGGGCTGAAATTTAAAATGGTTTGATATCTCATTAAAATATGGAAAAATACCTTTGAAATAATTTAAATCCCCTAAATTTTAGATCTAAGAATTTAGGTTTTAATTGACAAGATTAATCAAAAAATTAAAGAAAGAAGAGATCTTACACAAGCTAGTTGAGAGAAACGACAATGGCACTTTCTTAAAAATGTTCGGGATTGATCTTGGGGTTCAAGATTTCAGATTTGGGGGTGATTTAGATAAGGATAAATGGCAAAAATAGAGTAAAGGAGATGGTGCACAATCTTGATTCAAAAAGAAGAAGAAAGAGATGGTAAAATGGGAGGTGTAGGCGACGACAACAATGGGAGAAAGAAAGAAAATTGAAGAGTAAAGAGGAGAGGAAGAGGGTGAACGGCTAGGGTAGGGAAGAATTGAATTAAAGGCTAAAAAGTACAGTAAATTTTTTTTATACTTATGGTTCAAGGGTATGGATGGCATACACATTAAAAAAACAAGGGATTTTGCAAAATAATAGTTATTTTGTATGGGAAAGGATTCGAGCTTGAGACCTCATTTAATTCTCATGCTTTCTCATATTTCTTTTAACCATTAGGATTTTTCCTCATTCTTGAAGTAATTTGAAAATATTTATTTTGAAAACAAGCCATGTCTCATATTAGGGTTTAAGGCAAAATTTGCAAACTAATAAAAATTATGCGAGAGAAGGGATTTAAACTTGGGTTTCAAGAAACATTTCACTAAAACTTATCCAACAAACCAATACCTTATTTATTCCTAAAAATGCATAGATAATCTCAAAAATTAGGGCATGACCACTCTCTCTCGATTTCCAAACCTGATTCTACTAACCCCCAATTTTGGGGACGTTACAGTCTAGATGATATTAAACAAAAACATCTAGAAGTTTGAATTTGATTGTTAAAAGAAGTTAATCGCCATTTTATTTGCATTATGTCAATATAAGCAGGTAAAAATTATGGGCTTAGATTGTTATTGATTGGGTAAATTGTGATAGATAAGTTGTATTATGATTTTGCCAACTGGGTATGTGTTCGCCTAAAATTTGTGTTATGAATATTAGTTCTAGGTTAAGAATATGCATGAGGTAACATCCAGCATGTACTGGTCTTCGAATGATATTTGCACATATTTAGGAATGATGAGAGCCAAAAAAATATCTAAGGATTGAGGTTGATAAAAATAGAAATGAGAATATATCAAGGTAGGGTAGTTAACGTGCATATAAAGGAATGACTTTAGGGCAAGTATCCATCATAAGCAAAACCACATGATTGAGAACAAAAAGATCGCCATGAAGAACTAACAGCTACTATATATATAAGTATCAGCTAAGGTAACGACATCCTTTCTCATTATGTTATTTAGAACTTATCCTCTTTTGTCTTCATGTTTCAAGTACACCGAAGATGGCGCGTATTGGAATATTATGCATCCAATGTTATTATTTGGGTGTAGTGATGAAGGAGTTAATTTATTAAGATATAAATGTCAAATAGTTGTGTCAGACTCGATTAATTTTGTATAATTTTATGCTTTAAATATTTTATTTGTACTCTTGGCAATCTAGTCCTGGAACGAAATTTTAAGCTAAGTTTGTTTCTAAATTATGGTTTTCTATTGGAATTTTCTATTTTTGGTTATGTGTTTTGTGTGGTAACACCTATGATCTGGATCCGGTGAATCGGGTCGGGTGGAGGGTGTTACATAACAAGTACAATGATTTGTATGAATCGAATGCGGAGTACGGAGGGAGTTACATTGGTGAGTTAGTTTAAGATATGAAAATTTTATGTACGGGAGGAACGGGCGGATTGTTATGGGATTCAATGGAGTTTGGTGGCATCGTGAAATGGTTATCTACTAGCTCTATAAGGCGATAGCGTAACGATGATTATGTCAGGGCATAAAATGGATATTCCTATATGTTTCACACGGCGAGCAAGGTCTATGTCAGGGGTTAATTCAAAGAAGTTAATTGTCAGGGTAATGTGGTAAACATATGTTTAGTTCAGTGTGGAATGAACGGATAAGGGTAGGGATCCGCCGATATGATGAAAATAATGGCAAGTACGCCAATAGAAATAGTAGATATCGATATGTATATATGTGATTGCTTATATTACTAGTTGGATATGTTGGTTTGAATTAGTTAATGTTTGAGGTTATGCATTAATTTCTAAGTATTTCATGTTAATTTTAGTCTTGAATTAATGTCTTTGAATGGTTAAAAGTGGTACGAATGCATTGGTAATGTGTTGTGTTATAATGAACATTATTTGAATGATATTTTAAGTATGATAAGGCATGGAGAAATTCATTATTTTGGAAGATTATAAATCAATGATTGGTTGGTTGAATTGGTATAGCTTGGATTGGTTTGTTGTTGCCAAATTTGTGGAAATGTTGGAATGAAAGTTTAGAAATAGTTAAATAAATGTTTAGACATGTTTTTGGCTGGTTTTGTGTTGGATAAAAGTGTGCATTTATGCACCAATTGTGCAAATGATTTGGCTTGACATGGAATAGGTACCAAATGGCCTAAAATATACTAAAATAGAGTCCATGTTAAGAAGAGAAACCCTCTTCATCACTACATCGACTGACAATTTGTGACGTCCCGATGTCGCAACGTGAAAAATTGTTTGGCTATGTTACGACGTGGATCAGGTGATGTCATGACATCGAGCCTAGATTTTGAAAACTTTGCAACGTGGTCTTATTTCATGTTTGGAGTAGTATTTGAGCTTTCTTAAGCTCGATTAAATCTCAGAAAACTTTAATTATCGTATAATGAATGAAATTATGAATTGTTTGCTTGATTCAATGATTGGATTTCAATGTTTTCTTCTATAGTTGCTTTGGCAACGATTGTAGCATTCCATGACTCAAACCTAACAATAATGTCAAGAAAGGGGTGTTATAGGTTTTTATTAAGCTAACATACAACTAGTAATTTTTTTCACAAAAATAGAAATCAATTAAGTGTTTTTTTTCTGTCATGAGTATGGAACATGTCAATTTTCAGACACAAGATTCACAATAATCACACTAGCAACAACAATTTCTAAATAAGAATGCTACATTTCTATTCAAAATATAAGAAATTTAAGATTATATAAAAATAATCAATCTTAATTCTTGAAGTATTTGTATTAGTTATGTCACACACGACACTTCTAAGGACCCAAAATCAAAGTACGGTATGTAAGATGATTAAATCGAAATAGAAATTTACGGGCTCAACTGAGATACTTAGAAACTTAAGCGACTAGTTAGGAATAACTGAATTTCAACCTTGGTTTAGTTAGATTAGAACCGATTGGTTCTAGAGTAGGAGACAAAATGATTAAGGATGAATGGTTGTGATGGTCGGTGAAGATTATGCCAAAGGAGTATACATTTAAGTGTTTGGGGAAAATAGAATTCTTCTCAAGCATGTTTACAAATTATTCTCCCTCTATATCATTGTCTTCTTCGAACACTCTAAAGAAGAAGAGGATGTAGCAGAAGGAAGCTTTACATGTTGCAATCGTCATGTGATTTGAAGTCTAGAAGTAGAGAAATTGGAGAATTGATAAGCTTTCTTATCTCTCTGTACTCATGGACTAATAAAGAACTAGAGTAAGGACTCTTAAAGCTTCAGTATAATTTAAGATTTTGGGTTTCTAAGAACTGACCACCTTTAGTTTAACCAATAAATTATTGTCATGACAAAGGAGGCTCTGGTGTTCGTCTTGGTAAATCGGTGGACAACTGAAGTTTACTTTGCCTAGGCACAAAATATTGAATCCTTGCTCCGTGTCCGCCTTGTACTTCTTCAGAGCCTCCTCATTCTCCTTCGAGATGTGTTCCTATCAACGAGGTGTTATTGCTCGAGGCTCCTCAACCGACAAGCCCTCTCCTCCTACTCTTTTGCTCGAGTCTCCAAGGATTGATATTTGGTCTCCCAGGTAGAGACAGACTTAATAAATTCAATGGTTTACTGGCAGAGCTGGGCAACAGACTGCTCGCTAGAGAGAATGGCTCTTTCAAACTCAACCTGTTTGGCCTTAGATTGAGCACAAGCCTACTGGAGGTCCCAGCTTGCAAGGTTACTCTCCACTGATAACATGGAAGAGTAGCTTGTCAACTCGTAGAAAGTGGGCTTATGAACGTTGGGAGAAGGGGAGGAAGGATAAGCGAACTCCTTCAATTCCTGGGACAAATCCCAGCCTTAACATTATTGGACAGCAAAAGGAGAGAAAGGATGCTGGCACTGAGATGATTTTGCCATGAGAAGAAGGTTTGGACTTCCCCTAAAGGGGTAGTATAATTGAAGGCACCAATAGGGGAAGTATGAACTGTTGGGTTGGTAACAGGTAGGTTCACAGCATTGGCAGGCTCAATAGGAGGGTCGATAAGAATTGGAGGAAAGGATAAAAGGCGTATTGGAGAGTCAGATACTGGGAATAGTATCTTGGCTACGAATGAGGAGCAGAAGATCCCTTCTCTAGAAAAACCAGTTGCTTGTCGGGTCTGTGGTGGGACAACCTATTACCACTCCTCTCCTCAAGACTAAAGGACCCCCTATCAATTCTCAACCTCTTGCAGCTACTACTACTAGCTCGCACACTTGAAGCAACCACATCCATGGTTTGTTGTACACTCTCAAACAAAGCCTCTATATCTACGACGCCAAGCTGGGACAGGGGTGTTAGAGGTAAGAGATGATAAGGACTTAGAGGGAGAATAGTGCGTTCAGCACTATTTTTAATTAAGTCACTACCTGAAGACTCGCCCATGAATCCCGGAGTTGTGGTAAGCCAACGACGGGGAAGTATATTGCAAATAGTATAGAAGAAACCAGTGGGCTCCTTCTGTTTTCCCACTAGAGCCCAAACAAACTCGCCATTGGCCACAAACTACCATGCCTCTTCAGCGGACCAGACCATTCTAACAATTAGATGCTTGCCAACCATTTGGGCTCCTACAGAAAAGAGCCTTCTTAACTCTAGAGTCCGTCCTAGATTCAATCATTTAACGTGTGCCACAACAATCTCTTTGTCTAAGGGCTGAGATTGGGGCAAATAGACTCAGTAGGAATAGACCACTTCATAGGAAACTCGAAACCACTAGAAAGTTCTTTTTTCACCAAAATAAATTTGTTGTGGTCCAAACAAAGGTTTGGAGCAAGTCTTTGAGTATAGGTTCAATACCATGGAAAATAGTAAAGTAAACAATTCCAATTAAAGGCTCGTGAGTCAAAACTTTCAACTAGTAAAAGCGTTGGAAAACACCATGCAAAGGTGGTTCATCCTGGCTATAGCAGTACAAGAAGTACGCCATCAAGGTCCACCAGGATAAACCAGCCAGTTGCCCTGGTCCAATTCCAAACTCTTTGAGAACTGCCCAGAAGAAAGGATGTAAAGGGAGATGGAAGCCAGCTTCCAACAAGTAGATGGGTAGAATAAGTCCCTCACTAAAATCACTCAGACGTCTCTCCCCTGTGACGACCTTGAAGTGATATGCAAAGTTAGGCAATCGGATACCACGGGTTGCCAACTAAATTACCACCTCCTCTAGAATTAATCATAGTTATTTGATGCAAATGGTGAAATTATGAAATGAGAGATTGTGGAGATATATTAATTATGTATGTATTTTTCAGTTTTACCGACTATTGTTGGGCGTATTGAAATGTTTCTAATATTGGTATGACTAACCAGTGCTAGGCACACATATAATGTTGTCGGTTTATCCAACCAGCACTAGAAACATAACATCGTCAGCTTATCCGACCAATGCAGGGCACAACTATTGTCAGTTCATCAGACTATCGCTGGGCACAAAACACCGTCGATTTATCCTACCAGAGCAGGGCACAATTATTGTCGGTATATCCGACTAGCGCTGGGCACTAAACTTTACTATGGTATATTCCGTTAGGCAATGGATGTCAAAAATGGTATAATTGATGAATCACGTAAAATCGATTAATTGAATAAATTTGGAAAAAAAAAACTATAATGGGAATAGTTGAGACTTCATACATATATTTCCTATAAAATAGTATGTGGTAATGAAAACTATATATTTTGAATACATGAATTCTAGTTAATAAGTGTATGTTTTATTTTTGTGGTTTAATGAAATTTATTTAGTATTTAATCATTCCTCTATGTGCAGGTTAGGTACCTATCTTTGATTGTCAACTCAACATCAATCAATAATCCCGAACTCAACGCTGGTGAAGTATTTTTTTTTAGTTTTGGCATGTACCTAGGATGTTAATGTTATGAAATGGTCATTTTTTATGTTTTGTTATTATTAAAGAAAGTTACATGTATAGGATGTTACTTTGTAAACTTTTTTAATATTTTTTGGTTCAAATGTAAATGCTTGTGTATATGGTTGATGTTATATGTTCTATGAAATTAGCTCTTTTGGAAGTGAATGATTTAAGTCCCTTTGTTTGGGTTAATGTATGGTATGATATGATAATTAAAGTTGATGGTTCTTATTATTTGAGTAAGATGAATGTATGATTTGGTTGTGGTTGAATACCCTTGTATGTCATGATTGAATTATGGTGTTAATAAGGGCACATTGGTTAGGCACTTAGGTTGTATGGGATTTGCATGTTTTGACTTGTTTGAAGGTGTTTTTGGTGATGTTTAAAGGTTTGTTTTAGGCCTAGCTTGGTACCCAAGACAGGTGTAAAATGTGCCTTGTTTTAGAAGAAAATTTTGGGGCACGAGCTTTCACATAGTTGTATGCCCTATTTGTTTTCAGTGCAGGTTGGTCCACATGGGCACAGAGAGTTACACAGCCTAGCGACACGGCCGTCTAACCCTAAGCTACATAGTCACAGTAAGTTAGACGATTTACGTACACGACCATGTTTCTGAGTCACACGATCTAAGCTTTATCACAAGGTCTGGCCCTGTGACCCCCGGTTTCAAATTTTTCATCTATTTCCAAGTTTTTCTATTTTGTTCTGAATTGGTCCTAGAATGTTCCCAAACTATCTTTAGGGCCCATAAACTCTATTTAAGGCTCATAGGTGCATGTTTACTATAAATCAAATGTGATTTTTTTTATTTATAATTCTATTGGAATGATTGTTTGTATGCAATATTAAATGTTTAAAATTTTATTGTAATACTTTGTAACCCTAATCCGATGACAGAGATGAGTTAAGAGTGTAATACCCCAAACTCGGCCTAGGACTTATGGTCGAATCTGGCGGTGTCACATTGAGGTGTTTAGCGTAAAACTTATAATTGAAATTTTTAAAATCAATTAATCATTTTGTTATTAAACGATGATTCCAAAACGGGTTGTTCATTTCCAAACGTGCATCATTAAAAACTAATCACTTTTACAACGTTATAAATTTTCCAAAATCTCATTTATTGTGAAAACATGGTGTCTTTGAAAATGATTACCTTTTGAAAAGCCGTCTTATTCTATAACTATCAGTTTATATCAAACTAAATAAATAAAAACCCCCAATTTAATGTTTATAACTTTAAAGAGGCCTTTGTACATAAAAATACCCAAATTCAGTTACTTATAAATCAAAAGCTAAAACGAAAGTTGATGCGGTTGTGTGGCCACCTCCGAGTCCCTCGCAACACAGAATCAACTATGGCTGAGGATTACCTGCACAGTTAAGAGGAGCGGGTGAGTTTATGAAAACTCAGTGTGTAATCCCTTATCAAACAGTCCGCATACAGAACAGAATCAGTCTAGGCCAGAGCCCTTTAACAGTAACAGTACAGTGTGGGCCTTAGCCCA
>JABEZY010272581.1:0-16255 GCA_013467495.1 Gossypium gossypioides
GTCAATAGTAATTTTATAATGAATTTTGATTTGAGGAATTTTAACCAATTGAATTAAAAGTTAGTATAACTGGTTCTGTTCAAAAGTCAAGTGGTTATTGAAAATGAGATATTAGGACCTCATTTCCATAATTTAAAGCCATAAATATTTTTATTAAATATTTACAGAGTTTTATTATATGTGAATTGAAGTTCTGTTCGGTAATTTTGATGATTTACTGCTAAATTAAGGCAAAAGGATTAAATTGTAAAAGAGGTAAAAGTTAATTGCTATAGATTTAAAATAGTAAAGGGACCAAAATGATAATTAAACCATGGTCAAAAAGTCCAAGCAGTGGTGGATATGATTAAATCCACTAACTTTTGGGCTATTTGCTCTAGTCCTAATTAGTTTAGGATTAAATAAGCTTGTTTAGTTAAAATTTAATAAAATTGAAGGACCAATTGTGCAACTAAATCCTCATTGACTAGTAAATATACCGTTAGAGGAGATAGTGGATGGTATTGGGCTTTAAAATGTTGAAATTAATGAGTAATTAAAAGGGCAATTTGGTAAACTAGAAATTTAAGTTATATGTAATAGATCAAATAAGCTAAAAACTTTTTAAAATTCTTCTTCTTCTTCTTAATTGAAACCAAAACCTGAAGAAACCATAGGGGGAACTTCGGCTAACTTTGATTCTCTATTTGGGTGAGTAAATTCCGTCTATTTTTAGTAATTTTATATTTTTGAGCTCATATTAGCTTAATCTAGCTAACCTGGGGACTAATTTGTAATACTATTAAATGTTTTGGATTGTGTCATTGATGATTTTAGTATATTCTTGAATTTTTGTGATAGAATATTAAGCTTGGTTGCTAAATAGGACTATTTTGTAAAGTAATTTTTGTTGATTTAAATGTTTAATGACTAAAATGTGAAAATAGTAAAAGTACAAGGACTTGATGCAAAATAATTGCAAAAATGGGCTGTAGAAAGGCACTTGAATATTCGGCTAAGCTGAAATTTGAATAAAAACGGTTAAATTGCATGTTTTGAGTTAGGGACTAAATTGCACAAAAGCAAAATATTGGGGGTAATTTCGTAAAAAGCCTAAAATGGCTTAATTGCATGAAATGAGTTAATTTTACTATTAGAATTAGTTAATTGAATGAAAATATTATTTTTTTAGATCAAGAACGAGTGGAAAACCAAGGAAAAGAAAAAAATTATCGAATAGTCTCTGTACCTTTGTCATTGCTACAATTTAGTCAGGTAAGTTCGTTGTTTTAATTTTAGTACATTTATAAATGTATTATATGAATTTAATTACATAATTTTGGATTATATTGATGTGTGTAAATGAAAATGAAAATATTGAATTGATACAACGTCGATCGCTGATTGAGATACTCTGAACCGTTACGGTAAATCATTCCTGTAAGTTCGTACTATAATTTTATGTTTATAAGGATTCTTACGTATTACATCTTTATTATAATTAGATCCAATTTTGTACTTAACTATTGAATAATTTGAGAATAATAATAAGTGAATATTGTGAGTACGTAATGTACCTGAATATCAGGCTTTGTGCCTAGCAGGTTTTGTGTCGGTGTGTTTATTAGGCTTTGTGCCTAGCATGCCTTGTGCCAGTGTTGTCTATCAGGCCTTGAGTCGATGATACAGACCGTAGCGATGACTGAGATCCTGCATCTATTGCGGATTCTCTACAGCTTGTGTGAGTAGCATCGTGAGCCGGTGATTATTTAGCAGGTACTGTGTATCAATGATACAGATCGTAACGATGGCTTAAGATCCTACATCTGTTGCGGATTCTCTACAGCTTGTGTGAGCAGTATCGTGAGTCGGTCAAAGTTCTGAAGTTAACTTGAAAGAGTGATACCCTAAAATTACATGAAATGATATCTTACTAAATGACGACTTTGAAATATGATTTTAATTAATGTTCTTTACAATACTCACCTGCTGTGAGCTATGATTGACAGGAACTTTGTTATTTAATTTTATAATTTGATTTGTTATGTTCAATTTGTTAAAATTTATCGTTTGATTTAACGAACTTACTAAGCTTCAAGTAAGCTTACTCGTGTTTTGTCCTTGTTTTGTAGATTACATTTTGTGGTCGGGAGATCGGATCAACTCGCAGAATCACACTATCCCAAAGACTCTTTTGGTAGATTTTGTAAACATTTGACTTATATGTCATGTAATATGGCAAATGGTTATTATGTTATATTTCATGGCTATATATGATGTTTGGTACTTGATGATAGAATGGTAGTATTTGTAGTATGGTTGGTAAACTTTAAGTAAATTTGAGTATGAGGTTATGAAATGGTAAGTGTTATATTAAGTTGGTATGGTGTGTTTGAAATGGGTTAGTGTGGTGTATGTTATGGCTTAGAGATGATTGTTTTGATAATGAGTAACATGATCATTATAATGTGTTTTAGTATATGATACTTGGTATGGTGTTAGGTGATTGAAAATGGCATGTTTTGATTGTTTAAAGGAGTGTTTATAGACTTGTGAACATGTATTATGAATTGGTTTAGGTACCTATGCAATTGGGTGAGGAAATAGCATGATCTTGGTCATTTTTTGACACACACAGCCTGGGACACAGACTATCACATGGCCGTGTGTCGCACACAGTCATGTGCCCTGAGCGTGTTAGGTACATGATTCACACGGGCTAGCACACAGGCTGATACACACACGACCTAAGGCACGGGCTATCACACGGCCGTGTGTCATACACGGGCGTGTGCCCTGAGCGTGTTAGGTACATGATTCACACGAGCTAGCACACGGCCTGATACACTAACGTGTGAGCCAAGTCAGTGAGTTACATGGGTGAGCACACAGTTGCCCACACGGGTGTGTGGTATAGCCATACAGCCGTGTGACTCCTATAAGTGAAATTTTTCATTTTTTTCGAAAATGTTCTGATTTGTTCTGATTTGGTCCCTGATTGCTCGAAAGCTCTTTTTAAGGCCACGTAGGCTCAATTTAAGGCCTGTAAATGCGTGATTTATTCCATTTTGAATTTCTTATGTATTTATTAAATTAATTTGAAAATTAATTTCTATTGGCTATAAAACGTTTTTTTTGTACGGTAATACTCTGTAATCCTATTTCGACGATGGAAACGGGTTATGGGTGTTACAACACTAATATGCTCTTTACTAGAGAACAAAATTAATGGAAAGACATTGACTTAGTTTATTCATAAATTGCAATTTATTAAATTTGTTAGGCATAAGAATGTAAAATAGTAGTAGAGAAAAAATTGAAATAAACACAACTAAAAATATAAAATAACGACAGAGAAAAGTTAAGAGAACTCCCTCCATTTTATTCAAAATTGTCACTGACCGAGACAGTGTCAAAGGGCCATCTATCATACCAACCATACTCATCTAGGAAGTAATTATATTCTTTCCCAAGAAATCTATCCAACTTTTGATGAGGGAAAGAAAACCGAAAATGATCTTTCTTGGTGGCCTCATTTAACTTCATACAACTCATGTAAATCCTCCAACCTGTGACTCGAATATCTAAAATAATCCACCTGATACCATTTTTGTGCCTTTCCAAAACCACAAATGACTCTTCTTCTTTATTTTGAGTGAACTCAATCGAAATAATAACCGAAAAATTCAAAGATAAACCTAAATAATCATATTTCAAATGAAGAGGCAAAATCTTTAGTTCCAATTCAATTGACTCTTCAATCAATGCTTTTGGTTGTGTGTACTCTCGAGATGATAACTCTAATTATTCGAGTGGATCTTCCTAAGTGAATCCCTTTGAATTAGCTTCTAACAAAGCAAAACGTCCCTTGTCTTCATCATCACTTGGCGGATCCACTGGTAGGATACGTTCTAACAGGTCGTCTAGAGAATTGAGTTCCAATTCTTTAGAAGGCAATGATTCTATCTCAGAAACAACAAAGTATTCTTCGACTACATCTAGGGTTTTAATAACATTGAAGTCATTAGAAGTCACCTTGTCATCCAAAATTTCTTTAAATTGAGTATCCTCCTGCTGCTGAAGCCTTTGTGGATAAGGAGGTGGTGGAACCCTGGCTCGAACTAGGCAATCCTTCTGAGGTAATGTTTCTTCATCTAAAAAAGGTGTTAGTTTATCAAAACTGATTAGTTAGGGTTTACCTTATCAAAGTTTTCCAAGATTTGGTTTTTGAGGAGCGGGAGTTTCAACTCTCAATTGACCTTCCTTCTTGTCAGCATGCCCATCTTCGGTCTCAGTTACCTTAGGCTCCAACATGACCTTTTTGCAATGTTCTTTGCCCGAAACTCTTAGATTTTCGCTATCACTGGGCAAAGCTCCTTAGGTTTTATCTCGGATTTCAGTGGCTAGTTGACCCACTTGATTTTCTAAATTCCTCAATGTTGCTGTTTGACCTTTGATCAATACATCATTCTTCGGCATGTATGCTTTCAACAAGTTCTCCAAACTATTAGAAGATTCAGCTTGAGGTAGTTGATTCGGTCTAGTTTGCATATAAATGTTGTTAGGACCGACTCATTGGTTACTCCATGAGAAATTTGGATGGTTTTTCCATGAGGGGTAATAGAAGTTGGACTGTGGTCCTAACCTACTACTGTTTTGATTATGATTTCACATATAATAAAAGGACTCTGGGTTTGATGGGCAATTTTCAAACGAGTGTCCATCTCCACAATATACATAGGAAACATTTTCAAATTGACTTGTTGGTTGGGCTACAACATTATTAAGACCGTTAGAAGTAAAATTCTTAAGCATTGAGGACATAGAAGATGCCTGAGCCGCAAGTGAATTGGGAGCATCAACTTCATGTACTCCTTTTACTCGTCTTCTTGAGGCTGCTCAGTTGGGTTGTCATTGGTAGTTATTGTTGGCAATTCTTCCAAGAATCTTGTAATCCTTGTTGTAAGACTTAGAAAGAAGAGCTCCATTTGCTGAAGTGTCCACCAGCATTCTAGTACGAGCATTAAGACCAATATAGAAAGCCTCCATTTGAGCACAATAAGGAATACCATGGTGGGGGCACTTTCGTAATAATTCCCTGAATCACTCCCATGCCTCGTATAAAGATTATTCGTGAAGTTGCTGGAATGAAGTGATTTCATTTCAGAACTTGGTAGCTAGAGATGGGGGCAATTATTTCATTAGGAAATGTTCAACCAACTCTTGCCATATAGTTACAGAGCCAGACATTTTTTGAAGCATTTGGAACATCAAGGGCTTTATTTCAAATTATAGAGCCTCAATTTTGAGTGTTACAATACTCGAATTATGCTCGTTGATGAGAGGAATGACATATTGTTGAATGGTGCAGTTTCCTTCATTGACAACAATGATCAGATTGTGAGCATTGTAAGCAAATGCTCCTCCTTGAACATGTTGTAGAGCATCCATTTTTGTGGCTTGTGTTTGGGCTAGTCTTTCTTGTCTCATTTGTCTATTTGTCCGCTAGATTTTAGGGTCTAATGGGAGTAAATCGATAATTAAATCAATGCTCATACACACCTGAAAAGAAAATCACAAAAAATTAAAGTAAAATATAAAATAAAATAAAACCAAATTGCAAAGAATAATTTCACAAATATTGATTAAGGTAACAGTCCCTGACAATGGCGCCAAAAACTTGGTTCGCGACGGAATGTGCAAGTGTACACAGTCGTTATCAAGTAATAAGTAAGTAAAAGAGTTATCGTCTCCACATAGACTGTATTTGTTAATCAAATAATTGCAAAATTATGAATTTACAAGTTGGTAAATAAAACACAATAAATTGGGGTGATAAATGTTAAATTAAATTAATTAACTAAATGCAAATTAACAAAAATGCAAATGAGATGAGAAATGCAATGAAATGGTTTAGCAACAATTTCACAAGTATTAACAACAATAACATGAATAATCTAGAATAACTACAACATTTGACTCAATTCATTCTTTATCATGTTTAACAATGTTCCAGAAAAATTCTACGGCACCTCAATCATTCATTAACTTGGAATCTAATATAAGTTCTTCTGAAATTTTATACTTAAAAAAACATGTATATTTCTATGTCCATATTTAACTAAGGATTCCTTAGAATTTATTTATGTGAAGTAACGGGGATGGGACAGGTTTGAAACAATTTAATCATACAAACCTAAAGTTATGCAAGGTAATAGAGCTCTCCCGAGTTATTATGAATATTTAATTTAATTGGATCAGGATCTAAATTAAGCATGCACTTTCTAATTATCATGTCCATTAATTGCTATCTGGTCAAGATTGATCAACTGAGGCATAGAACATCATAAACATGAATCAAATGAATTTGATCAAATTATTACAATAATTCCAGCTAAAACAAAATTAATTCATCATCATTAATTGAAAAAACATTAAAACAATTTGCAAACATGTTGAATAACTAAGAACAAAATTAAATAATAAGGAAGAAGAAACTCTTGATGATTTTGACGATTCTTCGAAGACCGATTGTGGTTGCTTCCTTCAATTCTCATGATTGCTCCATTGTAAACTTCTCCTCAAGGTGACAGACCAAAAGATTTTTTATCAAGGGAAATGCTAGATAAAGGGAAGTGGGGAAATGGACCGCTTATACCAGGAAAAGAGGAAAGAAAGATGATAGAAATGTGAATTGAGGGATGATTGAAATGGGAGATGAGGGGTGGTATTTATACTAGAGGAATGGCTTGGGATTTTGCTAAAAATAGCATGGAGATCCCTTTGATTTCTCCCTTACTTGGCCGACCATAAATTGTAAAATGAGGGCTTCTCTTTATGCCTAAGCCGAATTGGGCTCTTCTCCCCCTATTGGACGGTCTTGGCAACCCAACTTATTAGCAGACTAGCCCTTTTCAGCAAACGAATTTCAGCTAGATTTAATCATATTTTTTTTGGGTCAAATTTGTTGTCTTGCCATCCACATGAAGTGGATTTTAGCTCATGTCCATGCATGTTTTTATTGGCTCCCATATTTATCAAATCAGTAGTCCAACTGCAACAAATTGAGCAAACAAAAATTAGCATGTAGCATAAAATAGTAAAATTATGTAAAAATTAACACCTAATTATGAAAATTTACAAACCTATGCTCGAAACTTGCATAAATTCTAAGTAAAAAGGTGTTTATATTTTTATACTAATTTCACTCCAACTAAATTTAGCTTCCTCTTTTCCAATTCGACCCCCTTAATTTTGAATTTTTCACAATTTAGTCCCTATTGCTCAAAATCAACAATTTAATCCACAATTTAGTCCTTTTCCATTTTCAACTTAAAAATCTATCTATTTAATCCCTAATACTTAAACTATTCAACAATGTCAACATCTAAAATCTTGAACAATACTAAAAATTACAACATAGGTCAGGTAGCCCTAGGTATCGTGATTTCAAAAACGTAAAAACTACAAGAAAAAGAGACTAAATTGACTAAGCAATTAAAATTTAAAAGTTTGAAGCCCTTGGTGTCGTCAGCCTCTTTGTTTCTTTCTTTTCTTTTCTTTTCTTTAATTTGCATGCAATTCTCTTTCTATTTCTCTGTTCTTTCTTTTATTACATGTTTATATTATTATTATATAACATATATACATATATTAACTATCATAACATATACATATATAAAATAAGTTAACATAAATATATCTATAATCATCATTATTGCCATCCACTTTAATGGAACAATTGCTTCTTTAGTCCCTTTAATTTATTTATATCTATAATTCAACTTTTAACCCTTAAGCGATTTAGTCATTGTACCTTAATAACTCCTAATTTCACGAAATTTACTAATCCAAAAATTTAATTAGCTACACAACTAACTTCATAAATATTTAATAAAAATATTCATGAGTCCGGTTTACAAAAACGAAGTCCCAGAAATACACTTTCCGACACCCTTGACTATCGGGTCGTTATAGAATATGTCAGGGTTTCTTATGAATGTACAATGTATGGTTACAGATACAATTTGTGGTAATAAAATTTCAATAATCTCTCAACCTACTGAAAACACTTTGGATTACTACTTAATAACTTATGCTTAGATTTGAACACACCACTTAACTTTCTTTGTATGCATAACGCCGATCACACCACTCTTTTGGCGTAGCCCTGGCGTCGTCCCTTGATGCATACTTCTTTGCAACCCGAAACAGGAAATAATCTTTTTAAGTCCATAAGAACTTAGTGAGTTAAACCTTAAATACTTGATTCATTACATCAAAGCATAATAAATGCTTCGCATGTCCTTCCTTTGTCCTTTGCCTTTTCCTTATTCCTTCTGACGGGTACTTCACTAAAGATTTCCTTTAATAGACTGTAATTACTCTTTTCTATTTTATACCTTTGCCTTCCTCTCAGTGTTTTTAAGGACTTATCTTCCTTTTATACTCATTAAGCCTTCACCTTTTTAGGCTCCAGAATTCGAGTTCAAAATCAAATGACTATTTCTTTCCTTTAAGCATACTATTCTTACAATCTCATCATTTTCTGTGTCCCTTTTTAAATATTACCTTCACATAGTCCTTAGCCATTTTGTTTACCTTATTTACAGACTTAAAATCTTATTTCATACTTATTGACGTTATCATTTCCTTTGGGGCGAGGTAGACTACGCTAATTATTTAACACATAGTTTGCTTAGATCTTCCTTAATTCAAAGTACTATCTATAGATACCTTTAACACAAATCTTGGATTCGTCACATATTTCGACACACTTTAACCTCACTGTTCATTTCTTGTTACTATGCGGGGTTCGCCATTTCATCTACACACAGAGCCTTTGTTTCAGAGTTCACTGGATACCTTAGTTCCTTCTACTTGTCCCATAAATTATTTTTTTAGGGTTTCTTACACTTACCATATCTTTAGAGTCCTTTCTTTACTTTACCTTCAGAGAACCATTTATTCAAAATTTACCGTGAAGGCATTTCTTTACTTAGATGGACAAGGGCTTTTCTTTACAGAACTTTGCCACGAAGGCATCATGTTCATAAATTGCGCCACGAAGGCGTTCCTTTATAGAGGTAGCCACAAGGGCTTTCCTATCTAAAGTTTGCCATGAAGGCTTTCCTTGAAAAGAGATCACCAAATAGGCTTACCCTTTAACAAAAATCGTCACAAAGGCGTTTCCTTTCAGAGTTTTTCCACGAAGGATTCCTTTTTATTTATTACTCGCCACATAGGCTTTCCTTTCAAATATTTGCCACAAAGGCGTTCTTTAAGAGGTTTGCCACAAAGGCTCACCTTTCTAGGGTTTTGCCAGAAAGGCTTACCTTTCTAGAGTTTTGCCACAAAGGTTGTCCTTTAACAGGTTCGCCACAAAGGCTTACCTTTCTAGAGTTTTTTCACAAAGGCTATCCTTTAACAGGTTCACTGCAAAGGCTTACCTTTCCAAAGTTTTGCAACAAAGGCTGTCATTTAACAAGTTCGCCACAATAGCTTACCTTTCTAGAGTTTTGCCACAAAGGTTGTCCTTTAATAGGTTCTCCACAAAGGCTGTCTTTTAACAGGTTTGCCATAAAGGCTTTCTTTTAACAGGTTCACCATAAAGGCTTTCCTTTTTGGTGTTTTAAATAATAGAGATTTGCTTAGACTCACATTTTGTGAAGTTTTCCCCCATTTTCATGGGACACACATGATACGATGACGACTGCATCATGTTACGATACAGCTCGATGACATTTGAATTGGCCCAAGCGCGAGGGGCCCAAGTGCAAAATGATGTTTTATTATCAGTTTGTTAACTTGGTTGCTGGAATTATTGAACAATCCAAGGCTCACGATTCAAGCATGCCATGCAATCTTCTCCAAGCTCAATTTTAGTTCAACTTTAGTTCTTAAAGTTTAATTGCTGGAATAAAAGAGTAATTCGGTCCTAGCTAGTTAATTTAATTAGTCTGAGTTCCATAAATATGTCATGGTTTAATCATCAATAATTAGAGTTTAAATGTATCAAAGTCTAGACATTTTAAATGTGTTTTAAACTTATTAATTCTGTCCAAATTCATACATGTTTATTTCTAACCTATTAATCATGTTCATTTTCGGACAGAATTAATTGATTTTAAGAAGTCAGATTTATTAAATGTGTATTATTCTATTACATCTTTAATTGTGTGTTTAGTCAAGTGTTTATTATGTTTTCTACAGGTTATCTCAAGATTCGGCTGAACATTCATGTTGTCTTAAATTCGGCTAAATATTCATGCATGTTCAGGCTCATTGGAGTTATTTTAATTGGGAGACATTGCATCTGAATAATCATGCACCTGAAGCTGATCCATGCACTCTCCTAGGTGCCTGTTCGGTAAGAGCATGGATGAACATTGAACTCAGCCCTTTGCTGCACAGCCAACTCTTTAACAATCGGTGTTCACATTTAAGTATATTCCTTTCCAACTGTTCACATTGCTGACTATTCAGTTGCCACCATTGCTGTGCATGAATTTAGCAGCTTCAAGGAAGGATTAATTCAAGCTTTAATCACTTGGCTGATTGAATACAATGCTCCCACAGCTCAACCATTATGTCTATTCACATTGGCTATTCGGGAACATCAAATGACAAAACACCAAGTCTGTTCGTGGATAGCAATGACTATTAAAGTAAATCATTGAATCATTTCAACTGACTATTCGGGGATGGCAATGGCCATGGCTGGTGGCGTCTTCAAGGAGTAGAAACACTTACAAAATTAAAGCTCAATTAATTGGCTGCTAGCTCAACTTAGCTAACATGAACTTTTCCATTCAGCTAAATTTGTAATAGCCTATAAATAGATGATTAAAATATTGTATTCAGAACATTTTGCACCTATATGAAACTTAAGCAAATTGTGAGTAACTCAACTCCTATTATTCGTTTGAGACTCGATTGACTTATCTAGCTCCGTCTAGTGGCATCAAACCGATTCTTTCTGAACTTATCACTTCCAGCAAGTGTGGCCTTCACCCATATACCATAGGTTCCTATCTCGTTAGATAGAGGGTCTTGGTTTGTTTTCTTCATCCGTTGCATTACTAAGTGTTCACATGGGAGTCGGGTCAATTTTCACCTATAAAATTGGTTTGTCCTTTAACCTTACCTTTTCGAATCACAACTTAACCAAATTATCCATCCACATCTTCTTTGCCAACCGAACATCTTGAAAATATTCAGATTAAAGCCTTCAATTACGACACTTCTCAATTTACGATCGGGAATCTTAGCAACTCGTAATCAACTCCGAACACAGGTTCGTATCAACACAGAAAGCCACATTAGGCAATAACCTTCCTTTAATTTTCCTATATGATGACATAGCCCAGCTATGGTCTTACACGATATGGTCCTTTCACTGAGATGCCATGGTCATGGACTTGTCCTTTCATAGATTCATGTTTTTAGTCCCAACAGACACCTTTAGCCCGAGTTTCATGTTTTTGGTCCCAACGAACCCCTTTAGACGACTCCGGAGAAAGACACAGATACACCATACACTGACTTGTCCATACCAGACTTGCTTATGAAAGACACTTTCATAAAAGATTTATTCATATCGGACTCCTTCATGGTACTCATTCATATTTTCCAGACACATACACACATTCCGATTATATAGACATAAACATCCTTTAACTTCAAATTCCATGTTTCATACTTAGACCATCATTTTCGTGTAATCCGTACATACAAGTTCATAAACCTTACATTCCATATCAGAATCGTGTCATCTCACTTTTCTAGCATAAATCTCATGATTTGGTCATTTTGCATAGAAATTTTCAAAAGGTATAGTACACATGCAAGAGTCAGCTTAGGGACTCACCTGGTGAACTCAAAGGTAGTTTAAACTTTAGGTCTAGTCTTTCCTTGTGAAATCGACAGCTTGGGCTCCAGATCCATCATTCAATTAGATGCTACAGCTTCCTTTGCTCTTGATAAATAGAGACACTTTGTTAAAACCCATTTGGGTAAACTTTATCATCACTTTAAACGTAGACACATCACTAAGCCCTATTTCTCTAAGCATTCTTACAGATCTATGTTCCCTTGACAAGTAGAGTCATGAAACTTACCTTGATGGGACAAAAAATTGCTAGCAGAAATCGAGGTTTCAAACTCATCTTAAAGAGATGTTTTTCATCTACTTTTAGCCCTCATTCTTAAGAAGAAAGATTACTTTTCCTTAAGTAAACCTAAGTGTCCTTTTAACTCAACCCAGGTGTCTATGGGAACTTGGTAAATGTCACATCAATCTGAGTTGTCTTATCCAAAATCTGTCATTTCTGAGAAACTTATCTGATTACTCATTTAGCCTTTAGCCCTTCTAGTTCACATTCGATTAGTTCCTAACTAGCTTATCTCATACATTGACTGGCATGGGACCATATTGGTCACGAGGTGTACTATATCACTGGTGTGAACTCATAGCTTATAACCATTTCTTTCATAATCACCACTTAAATTTTACTTATCACTATAATCTAACGGGGAATCCTTGTCTAACTTATTTTCATATTGGAGTCTGCCCATTCTTCACGCCGAAAAGGGCTTTTGGCTAAACACTACTTCACCAATAGTACCTCTTTACATCTATGCGCCATTTTCATATATATACATTCTTACCAGTACTCCTTGATTCGTCATACTTACCTTTCTTCAAAGTTAGCCATAAGCTTTGTTCTTTCAGAATATCCTATATACTGTACATACTAGATTTCACCATGGGTTCCTTTCCTTTTGTTCAGAATCCGCCAGACCAGGGTGTCGTAGGTGGACTCAGAAAGTTCTTACACTTAATCAAATTCTAACGTTGGGCGCTTAAAACTTATTCCTTAAACCTTATTCTTATAGATAATATTTCAAACATTTAGGGCTTTATCGAGTGGGATATTACAAGTTTTGTCCTTCAAAAGAATATAAAATTCTTAATGAAAAGAGCTCTATTTATAGGCACTGGGTGTTTTGATGTTCTTAGGACACCCTAGTTGACTTAGGAAAGAGTTATGTGCACGGATGGTGTTGGGAAATAAGTTGACTTTGGAAATAAGTTGACTTTCTAACTCTAGTATAACTGCCCTTTCACACTTGGCCTAAAATGATGATCATAGTTTGCCAGCCCTATTTGTGAACACCTATTCGCCAGGCCCACTAGTGAACCCTAATTCACCAAACCATGATTGTAGCTCACAAGTCCCACTAGCGAGCCCAGTTCGCTAGGTCCTAACTCCTAGGCCCTATTATGGGATGTTACAACATGGAAATTGACCAACTGCTCACTGTTACTGTGTTTACTCATATTTGATAGTTACATAGTTTGTTTTCTTTACAATTAAGTCTTTTGCGAATTTTAGTTGATTAATTAGTATAATTAAAACTCTTGAATGGCTTGTCATACTATAGTGTATAGTGAGTAGTTGTTTAGACTCTTTAATTTCATGTTTGTCGCTAGAATTCACTTAATCACCAACTTCTTTGGGTTTGATCCTCAGAGTACTCGTATACCTTGTTATACAAATATGTTACAACTAACTTGTCACACTTACAGACACTGCATGTACTTATTGATTAATTGATTATTATTTTACTGTTGATTTCTCTCGGACTCCACGAGAATGGTGAGAGGCGGTCAAGTTGTTAGCGTCGTTACTGAAGATTCGGTGGTAGATAGAGTGATTTTAGTTTTGTTACATGCCTTTAGGGGGATAACTGACCAAAGCTTGAGTTATAGGTACAACTTTTTATTTTGTTTCTTTGTTTGCTATTTTATTTGAAAGGTTTATTGATTTTGTGAATTTCGTTTACTCGAAGGAGGAAGTGTATGACTCAAACTTCTAACGGGATCGTACCATTCAAATAGGAACCAAAATCATAAAGAATCCTATCATACGCTCAATAAGGATAAGCTCTGAGAGGAGCCAAACCTCAACTAGTAGACATACCACTTGATGACCCCAGAGTAGAGGAACCACCACACTAAAGGCTAATGGCAGAAATGAAGTTGAGAGATTATGCCATGCCCAACCTCGACGATTAATGCTAACAACTTCAAGATCAAGTTGACCATGATTTGGATGATCCAAGGGAATCTTCAATTTCGTGGATCGATGAATGAAGGCCCTAGCCAACACCTTAAGCATTTCTTAACCATTTGTGATACTTTTAAATATAATGGGGTATCTGATGATGCCATATGTCTACAACTATTCCCTTTCTCGTTGATTGACAATGCTTTTATGTGGTTAGATTCACAGCCGGTGGACTTGACCAATACCTAGGGTGAGCTAGTTTTTGGCAAAATACTTCCCTCCAAGTAAGACTATGGAGCTTGATCTACTGTAATTTGGTGTGACGGATAAAATTAGTTTTCGCATTTGAGGAGCTTGAATACGAGCCCTTTTGTTACATTTTAGTTAAGTTTTCGTATTTTTATTTACATTCAATAAAATGTGTAAATTGAGTCTTTTATTGACCTTAGGGGCCGAATGAGGCCTAAGGGTGAGCTAACATACTTGGTCAGTGTGCAAGAGACACCGCCTTTTCAATATATTTTGTGCAGGATTCTTACTCTAGACGTTGGTACGTCCGGAGGCGGTTAAGTTGTTGGCGTCGTTGCCAGGGAGGCAACATCACTAGATTGATTTTAATTTTTGTATTCTCATAAAAGAATTATGAAATTTTTAGATTATAGATACAATTTTTATTTTCTATTTATGCTAACATTTTTTATTTTCTTTTTGGTTTTAGTGTATTACTCATAGTAGGGGAACACCTATAGAGCCAGCTAATAATCCCAAAAAGATAATTCATTAGAATTTTCAACAGCAACAACAGATGCAGAACCCACCACCAGCTGTGGGACATTTACCTCCTGAGAATCTACTATTTGAAAGGCTAACAACGATAAACTACAAGATTTACCACCACCACAACTACCCGCAAACATACCTATGACATGCAATGAGAGAACCCTAAGAGAGTATGCACTACCGAATCTGGATATGGTTTAGGTAAGTATAACGAGGCCAACCATTATGGCAAATAACTTTGAGATTAAACCACTTATGATCTAGATAATCCAAAATAATTTGCAGTTTAGAGGCACGATGATGGAGGACCCAAGTCAGCATTTAAAACGGTTCCTTCAACTTTGTGATAAATTTAAATATAACGGGGTCACCGATAACGCTATTCATCTTTAACTGTTCCCCTTCTTCTTAATAGATAATGCTTTATCTTGGTTAGATTTGCAAGGACGAACTCGCAGGGGAATTACTACAAAAGTTCTTCCCTATCAGCAAAACGATCCAACTAAGGAGGGAGATTACCACATTCAAGCAATTAGAAGAAGAAAGCTTTCATGAAGATTGGGAGAGTTTTAAAACATTGATTAAGAAATGCCCACATCACGGACTACTTGAGTGGTTACTGTAACACCCATAACTGCTTTAGTCGTCGGATTAGGGTTACAGAGTATTACTGTACATTTCAGAACATTCAGTAACAATAGCATCCAGTTCACTAGAGTAATTAAGAATGTTTATTATTCTTTTTTAAAATAATTCAGATCGAAGTAAACATATACTTATAGACCCTAAATAGGGCTTATAAGGCCTTAAAATTAGTTTGGGACCAATCAAGGACCAATTTGAAATAAAGCAAAATATTTAAGGAAAATTTATAAATTTTCAAAACAAGGGTCACACGACTGTGTGACATGATCCAGACCGTGTGGTGCAGGTCACAGCCATGTTGCTACCCGTGTGCTAGATCATGTACCTTTCGAAATGAGGTCACATTGCCGTGTCGCTGGCCATGTGCTAGCCTGTGTAACATTCGATGTTGGGTCACACGGCCGTGTTGTAGGCCGTGTGTAAGCCTGTGTAACATTTGATGTTGGGTCACATGGTCGTGTCACAGGCTATGTGTCAGCCCATGTGAAAACTACACCTAAACACGCTCAGGGCACACGCCCGTGTGATAGCCCGTGTCTAAGACCATGTGTACTCAAAATTTACCTAAATCATGTTCCTTTCTTCACCCATATGCCTAAGTACTTAAACATATTCAAACATACAATCCCATAGGTCATTAAACATCTTCAAATACATTCAACTCATGTAAACATAATCAATCTAAGTGCCTAACCAATGTGCCATCACTTACACCACAATATTTCATAACAATTCACTTCCATAGTTGTATATACAAGTCACAACTTACACATCAAAAT
>JABEZY010272583.1:0-13855 GCA_013467495.1 Gossypium gossypioides
TCATTAAAATTGCAAACACAAATTTTACATGGCATTCTAATTATTATTTTTTATTTTCCATATTGGTATTAATATCTACCTCATAATTTTGCATTCAAATAATTAATTTTCCTCTGTTTTTAGCCGTAGCACTTCTTTGGCGTCGCCCATCAAGAACTGAAATCAATCAAGCACAGATTCCTTTTGTAATCTCGAGATTGCTGTAAGCTTAGAATATGATACTCCCTTTGGGGTCCATCTGGGCATCGAGCCAAACTCTGGTCGTGCAACACATGACCCAATTCGACTCAGTTCTAGACGAAGCTGGGAAAGGAGGGAGAAGAGAAGCGTAGTGAAGGAGAAGCTTTGATGGCGATGGTAGATGGGAAATCCATGAAAGAAAGAGAGAAAATTGAAGACCTTGAAGTGCGTAAAGGTAAAACAGAAAAAGAAGAAAAAGGTATTAATGGTGATGGATGGATTGTTAGCGTAAGCACTACAAGCCAATCATGATTTGATTGTAATGACTATAGAAATATTTAATTATATTGATATTATTATTGTTTTATAATAACTTGCATGAGTAAAATATATGATAAGTAACACTTGTCTTGATAAAAGCCCATGGAACACATTAGGTTATGTTAAGGAATTATAAGGAGTTATAATTATGATATCTCTATGCATTAAAGCCGTGATTCCTAAATTTTTTCTGGTCGTTGTATTATTAAAATAGGGCATTGATAATGTTCATAAACTGACACATGTTAAGCCTTAATGCATAGGATACATGCAATTGATTTCATAAGTTGAAGTATAGGATGTAGGAAAAAAATTAATTCAAAAACGGTTTTCTTGCACAACAGAAGATAAAAATTTTAAAAATCGATCTGGTTTGTGTTATGTACAGCAATAAACCCTAGACCAAATGCGTATGTCACGGGGTTAAATCTTTTGTCTCGCGGTCCGTGCTGCCTTAGGTGATCCGTTCGCTCCAAACTCGCCTAAGTCAGCCTTTACTCCCAAAAGTGAGGATTTCTTTAGAATTCCTCTAAGGCACCAATTTGTATAGCGGAAACGATTGTGCCAAAAGAAGCTACAGATAAACAATAGAAAGCCAAAGAAAGAATGCACACAAAGTGTTTGAGTGAATGCTCAAATAATTCTATTACTCTTAAGAATTCTACATACAATGGATGGATTACAAATGAGGGGGAGGCTCTCTATTTATAGTTGAGCTCCCCCAAAACTGACGGTCAAGATCAAATTACATTGACGGATGAGATTAGCCTATCCCTTGATTTTAGGGATTTACAAGATTGTATCATATCAAATCAAATCTACAAGATATGATTCCCCTACTTACTAAAATAGCCTAAGTTGCCATATCTTCATTATAGGGCCAACCAGGCTTCAATTTGATAGGCTTCTCCAACAATTCTTTGAATCGGGCCAACTCTCGTGGCCTAAATGTTCCCATCTAATCGATAGACCTCCATGGGGTGTATCTTGTGCCATGGTCACGGGCTTTGCACTTTGGCCCGTGACATTCTCCCCCACCAATTCTCGTAACGCCCTCGTTACGACTTTTGAAAGACACTGACTTGATTTACCTTGGAACTTTCTCGTTGCCTTGGCTTCTTCCTTCGAAACCTTTGCCTCGACTTCCGTCGCCTCTTAACTTGAACCGTTGCACTCGTTGGTATATCTCGTTGGCAAGAGGTCTCTGCTCTAACTTGCCCCAATTTTGACTTGTTCCCATTGAAATCCCCTGGATTCTCACATCTTGGCTTTGTACCGCCCACAGTCCCTAGACCTCATTGTTTAGGAACTTTGAAAGGGCCCCTATAACCTTGCCAAGCCAACAAGTCAGAATTCAAAACACTATCAGAGTGTTTGCAATGTACCTTACTCGCAGCATTTACTCGTTTCGACTGCTTTTGCATCGCTTCTTTCCCCTCGAAGTCTGATACACAATCCACCTTCCCCAAAGGTGACGACTCTATAGTAGACTCTACAGGTCTCATATCGGTCTCATGCTCCAATAACTTTTTTGAAGGAGCTTTCGTAGCATTCTGTTCTATCGAGTTAATGTTTCTCTCATACGAAACATCTTCGACTAATTGGATTGACGACAACACCTTGGTCCCAACCTTTATATCCCAATGGACTGGCACCACAATTTTTGATAATGGACTAGTGACAATATGAATTTGATCGGCCCATGGAAACAGAACCATCTGAATCCTGCCAAAGAAGTTTAAGCCAAGTACATAATCGTAATCATCTAATTGGATTACCTTAAAGTCTTCCTTGCCCTTCCATTCGCTGATTTGTAGCCCCACATTATGAACTACTCCCACAGTTAGGGCCTTCTCGGAATTTATTGTCTTGATCTTCTTATTCTATTTCTTAATCGATAGACCAAGCTTCTTCACAGCCTTTTCCGATATGAACAAGTCTGATGCTCTAGTGTCAATAAGAGCACTCTGCTTCTGACCCACAATGTTGATGTCCACAAACATCAACCGTTCTTCACCATTCCTTTTCTTAAGAATGAGCACTATCGAATTGACCCTCGATGTCTTTCTCTCAATAGGCTTCGCCTATTCCTTCGGCTTATCTTTCTTTTTGATCGCCAAAATCATCGATTTCTTCTGGCATTTTTGCGTCATGTGTGGTCCTTGACAAATGAAGCATTTTATCCTCTTCCCCTTGTCCCTTGGGTTGTTGGATCCCCTCTTTGCATCTTGTGGTTTCCCATTGCCACTTGTGATATCGGTGCTGTTACCATCATCGCTATGTCTCTCTTCATCTTCCTCATGGTTTCTCTCACCATTGTCCTTTCCATTGGGCTTAGACGACTCGGACTTGTCTTTCGTTAGACCAAGCTCAATAAAGGACTCTGCTTCGGCCATGGCTATAGTAAGTTCGGTGATTCCTTGCCTACGCAACTTACGCTTTGCCCATGACTTTAACCCATCCTTGAACCAATAGAACGATTCTTTCTCGCTCAAGTCAAAGATTTGAAGCACCAACTCGTTAAATGCTCGAACATACTCTCGAACAGTGCCTTGTTGCGTCAGACGATACAACTTAGCCTGAGCCTCTTTCTCGGCATACTGTGGGTAAAACTGCTTCTTCAACTCTATTTGGAACTCCTCCCAAGTCCCAATTGCATTCCTACCACGTTTTTCATCCGTGGACCTACGACGCCACCACAAGAGAGCCACACCAGTAAAATAGATTGAAGCAATGTTTACCTTAACGGCATCATCTTCGATGCCCATTGCTTGGAAGTATTACTCCATTTCCCATAAGAAGTTGTCCATCCCTTGCGGACCTTGCACCCTTGAACTTTTCCGGTTTGGGAACATCCATTACTTGTTGCTTTGGCCTTGAAGACAACATCCTATTACTCAAAGCAGCTTTGTAAATCGTGAGCTCCCCCTTATTTCCTTCTTCATGGCTAAAACCATATCTTCGAGATTCTCATCTCTCTCTGCTAGTTTTTCCGTAGTGGAATTGACTAATTTATTCATCTTTTTCGCATTGGCACCGAGAGAATCCAACACAAAATCTCTGAGTTGCTCTTCCTTTAAGTTAAACCCATCTGTGCGTCCTTCGACCAACTCAAGCATCTCCTTTATGTTCCCTACGGGCTCCTCGAGATTAACCACTCAATTTTCCAAAGCTGTTAGCATGTCCCTCGAGTGACTTGCTTTTCTGGCACTCCTACAGCTCTGCATTGGCTCATTTTGATCAACAACTTCTTTGACATCCCAATGGTGCCTTCGAACCAATAGCTCTGATACCACTTGTCATGGGGCTAGATCTTTAGTCTCGTGATCTGTGCGGCCTTAGGCGATCCATTCGCTCCAAACTCGCCTAAGTCAGCCTTTACTCCCAAAAGTGAGGATTCTTTTAGAATTCCTCTAAGGCACCAATTTGTATAGTGGAAGTGATTGTGCCAAAAGAAGCTACAGATGAACAATAGAAAGCCAAAGAAAGAATGCACAGAAAGTGTTTGAGTAAATGCTCAAAGAATTCTATTACTCTTAAGAATTCCACATACAATGGATGGATTACAAATGAGGGGGAGACTCTCTATTTATAGTTGAGTTCCCCAAAACTGACGGTCAAGATCAAATTACATCGACGGACAAGATTAGTCTATCCCTTGATTTTAGGGATTTACAAGATTGCATCATATTAAATCAAATCTACAAGATATGATTCCTCTACTTACTAAAATAGCCTAAGTTTCTATATCTTTATTATCGAGCCAACTAGGCTTCAATTTGAGAGGCTTCTCCAATAGTTCTTTGAATCGACCCAGTTCTCGTAGGTTAAATATTCCTCATCTAATCGATAGACCGTCATGGGGCACATCTTGTGCCATGGTCACAGGTTTTGCACTTTGGCCCGTGACATGTGCATGTGTTTTTGGATAGACAAATCTTTGTCATTCCTAGCTTTCAACCAAACGATCTTCTCCATTATTCTCGTACCACGAACTGCTTCGAGTGTGGGCTCAAACAAATCAAAACAAAGACATAATCAAAAATATTTTCTTTACTTTCAATGGAAAAATAAATCTCTCTTAAAAAAGAAATCGGTAGAACTGCAATTACCAGAAAATAGAATTTATTCTTAAAATAAATTTCCACTACTTTCTGCTAAAATAGAAATATTGAAAACTTAAGAGAAAATTGTGTTTTTCTCTTTTTGTTGGTGTGATTTGATGCCTACCAGTTCCATCTATTTATAGGGAGTTTGGTATTATAACACCTTATACCCGGTTCGATCACCTGATCCGAGTTATAAGGTATTACAAATGTTAAACATTACTATCATACAAAGATTCAACATAAATAATCAATACATCTGTTAAAAAAATTAATACAAGTGTGATGTGATTTAAGATCAAAATCAAGCATTAATTAAGCATATGAGACCTTTAAACCAACTCGGAAATAAATCTGGACTAAAGTGAAACTTTTATAAAAGTTTAGGTAAAAAGTGTAAACATGGGTCACACGGTCATGTGGCCAGACCTTATGGTCCCAAGACATGGTCATGTTGCCTAACTATGTAACAAATTGATGTCGTGTAATAATGGGTCACACAACCATGTCGCTAGGCTGTGTAACAGACTGATACCATGTGAACAAACTTGCACTAAAATCAAACAGACCACATGGTTGTGCCATGCAATCATGTATGGCATATAGTCATGTGGTAAGTTGTGTCACAAGTCGTGTGCACCTAAACATGCCTTCAAAACCAAGTCATTTCACTTATAATTACTTAGATAACAAGTCATGCAATTACCATCCGTTATACCTACCTAAAATGCATCATAACTTACCAAAATATACCAAATAATGCCCAACCTAAGTGCCTAACCAATATGCCCTCATTGGCACCATAATTAAAACATTAAAACATAAACCATTCAAGCATAAATAACTTAGCATTTCATATCCATTCCAAAACACAACTATACTTCTTTTTCTCATGACTTAAACATTATCAAATAAGGCATTCCAAATGACCTAAACCATATATGTCCATTCAACAATATAAAAATATATTTAGGTACCAAAACTTGCCTATGCCATCACACACCACAACCAACCAACATAACCATTAAAGATTTACATGCAAATACATATTTCATAACTCAAATGGCACAAAACATGACCAAAGTGTTTATAAACATACATAGTCAAGAGTATTGACAGATAGTGTGATCTCTAACGACGACCCAATCAACAACTCGAAACAAGGTACGCTTAGTTAAAGCTTAAGTTCGTAAAAATTAAACATCACATACCTGTCATTTAAAGAATACAATTTATTTTAACATATAACAACAATCCTTGCCATATTTCATATTACCTACCATACCAAAAGATTAGTAATATTCATAACATTGGCAAAATCACAAGATATATGTGCCACATGCCATTTCACTTCTATATAAGTAATCAACCATTCATACCATGAATTCCATTTCCGTATATTTCGTTAGCTGTTTTTCCTGGAAAAATTTAGTAACTAACTTTGGATACACGAAGAAATAAATGCTCACACGAGCTAATCATAGGGGCGTTAACCAATACACGATGCTACTTACACAAGCTAATGAGAGTCTACAACAAATGCTAGATTCCAGCCATCAGTATGATATCCACCACCTGTACATAGTACTTGAAAATATATATATCACCGGCACAGAGTGCTTGGAACTGTAACACCGGTACATAGTACCTGAAACTTGTAATCACCGGCCACCTAGTGCCTGGAACACCCTAATACATGTCATTTGTATCCTAGCTATTCACTGAGTTCACACGAGTCTTAACTTGTATACCTTAACCTTTTCATAATTATAACCTCATACTATAATCAACTTGATCACAAACATTCCATATAATAACATGATTCAATTCAAACAAGTACAATTGCCATTCTTTACATTTCAAACATTTGTTCCCACCATCAAACTTACCTCAATTAACCATATCCATTATACATACATACTTATACACATATATATTTAGAATTCAAAACATCAATAAGCATAAAAAATCTAATACGAACTTACCTAAACGCAATAGCTACCAACACCTCAATGAGGACTACTCGACAACTTTTCATTTCTTGCGATTATCAATCGATTGATCCGTTTCTTGATATATATAATAATTTATCTCAATTAACCAATTCAATACATTAAAATATCTAAATTCGTGCAATTGGTCTTTTAACGATATTTTACATTATTACCCTAAACTTTTAACTTTTATTCAATTTAGTCCCTAAACCCAAAATTTATACAATTATCACAATTAGGCCCAAACCAAAGTAAACATAATTTTCATGTACTCATCTAAAGCCCATAATTATTCAAATTTCACAAGAATTTCATGCCAAGTTTATTATTTTATCATTTTAGTCCCTAAACTTAAAACTAACCAAAATTCCTTTACAAAATTGTCCTATTTAACAACCAAGCCTATAAATCTTTCATTCAACTTTAAAAAAACCTAAAAAACATCAATGAAATAATTCAAAACCTTTAATAGTTTCACGAATTAGTCCCTATATTAGTCAGATTAAGCTACAACGGTCTCAAAAACATAAAATCACTAAAAATGGACTTGAAAAACATACCATGCAAGTGAATTGAAGCTTAACCGAAAGCTTGCTTATACAAAAATGGAGAATTCTATTTTTTCTAAGTGAAAGAGAAGAAGATGATAGCTACCCATCTTTTGTTTATGTTAATTTATTACTTAATTATATTTTTACCCTTATAAAAAACATATAATATAAACAAATTACAAGTACCTAACTGTCCACTTTAAAATTCATGGTATAATTGCCTTTTAAAACCATTTAACCATACCATTATACCTTTTTAACACATATAAACTAATAGTGATTAACTTTTGTAGCTTTTAAGATTTAGTCTTTTTTCCTTAATTAACTATCCAAACATTAAAATTACTTAACCAAATTGTAATACGACACTCTAATAACCTTGTAATTATTAAATAAATAATATTTACTAACTTACTAATCGAAATTGTTGTCCCAAAACCACTATTTCTGACACCACTGAAAATGGTTTGCTACAACTCTCCCCTTAAAAAAATTTTCGTCCTTGAAAATCTTACCAAATAAAAAGTTTGGATATTGCAATTTCATAGCTTCTTCGGGTTCCTAGGTTGCTTCCTCAACACCGTGAGGTTTCCAAAGAACTTTCACTAAAGATATCTATTTATTTCTCAGCTCATTCACTTTCCGTACTAGAATCTTAACCGATTCCTCATAGTATATCATATCAGGTTGTAATTCCATTTCAACCGTAGAAATCACATGGGAAGAATCTAATATGTACCGCCTCAACATCAACACGTGAAATACATTATGAATCTTTTTTAGTTTTAACGGTGAAGCTGAACGGTATGCCACAGGCCCTACTCTTTCAAGGACCTCATATGGACCAATAAACCTTGGGCTAAGTTTTTCTTTCCAACCGAAACAAAGAGCTTTATTCTAGGGCGATACTTTTAGGAATACTTTTTCACCAACTTGAAATTCGATATCTTTTTTTCTTAGATTGAGATAAGATTTCTGACGCTTTGAAGTAACCTTTAAACAATCCCAGATAACCCTGACTTTATCTTCGGTCTCACAAATCAAATCTGTACCAGAAATCTTTTTATCACTTAATTCAATCCAATACAATGGAGTTCTGCACTTCCAACCATATGAGACCATATAAAGCTTCATATGGTGTCATTTTAATGCTTGACTGGTAACTATTTTTATACGCAAATTCAACTAATGTAATAAAATTTTTGTAGCTACCATTAAATTCTAAAATACAACATCAAAGCATATTCTCAAGTACCTAAATCACTCGCTCTAGCTGATTTTTGGTTTGAGGGTGAAAAGCTATACTAAAATTCAACTTAGTGCCTAAAGCTTCATGTAGTTTACCCCAAAACCTAGAGGTAAATCTCGGGTCCCGATAAAAAATGATTGACAATGGAACACCGTGTAATTTGACAATCTAAAAAACATACAATTCTGCCAACTTCTTGAGTGAATAATCTGTACGTACAGGGATGAAATGTACAGATTTGGTTAATCGATCAACTATACCCCAAATTGCATCTTTCTTTATCGGCGTTAACAGTAACCCTTGTACGAAATCTATAGTGACTTGCTCCTATTTCCACTTGGGAATCATGATAGGCTGTAATAACCCATATGGAACCTGATGCTTAGCTTTTGCCTGTTGACACATAAGGTATATTGATATGAAATTAGGGATCTCATGTTTTATTCCTAACCATCAATACATCTATTTCAAATCCCAATACATCTTAGTATTACCTGGATGCAACGAATAAATACTGTTATGAGCTTCGTTTAAAATGTTCTGTTTCAACTATGAATCATCAAGTACACATAACCTACTACGAAAATATAAACTGCCATCTGTACCAACACTGAAATCAGCTATCTGACCATTTCCCACCATTTTTCATATAGCCAACAAACTCAGATCATCAAATTGCAACTCTTGAATTTTCTGTAAAAACAAAGGTTTAGCCCTCAACTTAGCTAATATAGAACCGTCACATTCTAACTTAAGCTGAGCATTCATCGATTGTAAAACAAACAGAGACTTTCAACTCAATGCATCGATAATGGCATTCGCTTTGCACGGATGATAATCTATTATCAGATCATAGACTTTCAATAATTGTAGCCACCTGCGTTGCTGCAAATTCAATTCCTTCTGGGTCATTAAATACTTCTAGCTTTTATGGTCAGTATAAACGTGACATTTCTTGCCATACAGGTAATGCCTCTAAATCTTTAATGCAAAGAAAACTATAGCCAACTCAAGGTCTTGTGTTGGGTAGTTCTTGTCGTGCATTTTAAGTTGTGAGAAGCATACGCGATAACTTGTTCGTCCTGGATCAGAGCACATCTTAAACCACTCAAAGAAGCATCACTATAAACAACTAATTCTTTCACAGATTCAGACTATGTTAACACTGGTGCTTCTGTCAAATTACTTTTCAATTGATCACAATTTTGTTTGCATTTATCGGACCACACAAAACTAACATCTTTCTATAACAATTTTGTCATTGGTAAAGCTATTATCAATTTTTTTGACAAAACATCAATAATATCTCACTAAACCCAAAAAATTGTGTACCTCAAAAAATTTTCGAGGAGGTTTCTAATTCAAAATAGTAGAAATCGTGCTTGGATCGACTCGTATGCCTTCTGCTGAAATCACATGACCAAGAAATCTGACTTCTTTGAGCCAAAACTTACATTTGCTAAACTTTGCATACAATTGTTTTTCACGCCATGTCTGTAATACGGTTCTTAAGTGCTGGGCATGTTCAGATTTGTTTCTGGAATAAATCAGACTATCATCAATAAAAACAACAACAAGCTATTAAGATGTGGCTGGAAAACCCGATTCATCAGATCCATAAATGCTGTAGGGGCAGTAGTCAATCCAAAAGGCATAACCAAAAACTATTAATGTCTATAACGAGTTTTGAATGTTGTTTTTAGCACATCTACATCTTTAACTAGCAACTGATAGTATCCAGATCTGAGATCAATCTTTGTAAACACCGTATCACCTTTCAGCTGATCGAATAAGTCGTTAATACGGGGTAACAAATACTTTTTTTTATTGTGACTTTAGTCAACTGTCGATAATCTATACACAATCTCATGAACCCATCTTTCTTTCTCACAAATAGTACGAGTGCGTCCTAAGGTGCCACGCTCAGTTGAATAAAACCTCTATCAATCAATTCTTGCAACTAAGCTTTTAATTCTATTGGAGCCATTTTGTACGAAGCAATCAAGATCAGAGCAGTCCTTGGCGCTAACTCTATAGCACACTCAACTTCCTGCTCAGGCAATAAAGTCGACAATTCCTTAGGAAATACATCAGTGACCTCACAAATTGTTGGTACCTGACCAATTTTTATTTCAAATACCTGGAAGTCCAGAATATAAGCTAAAAACGTGTTACAACCCTTTCAGATTAGTTATATATGGACACTGTTGAAATCATATTCAAAGCATAATCAAATTTATCAGATTTAACAGAGATTAATTCACCGTTCTAAAATCTCAAATCAATTTGTTTCTTTCTACAGTTCACTATAGCATCCTATACCATCAGCCAATCCATTCCTAAAATAGCATCAATCTCATTAAAAGGTAGTAACATTAAATCAGCAAGAAGGTTGTAGCCCTGAATTTTTAGTGGACGTTATTTGCAAACTAGATCAATTATGACACTTTGACCTAATGTGTTTGTTACTTTAACAACATAATTAGTTGACTCATCCGGTAAATATTTTCCGTTACTCAAGGTCAATTAATGTATACACACATCAAAGATAAAAAAGTACCAGCAATAACATCAAAAGCTAAGGCCTCATTGCGTGCACGGATTGTATAAGCTCTGGCAGAAGCTCGAGCTTTAGATTGAACTGTTATATCTTTAGTTCTGCTTCTATTGACTCCAGCTTTACCACTATTTCCTAGTTGTTTACCTCTCATAGGAGGAACAATAGGTTTTGTATTCTGATATTTGTTCAAATCATATTGATTCGGGAAACCATTCTTATAATGATCGAGAAATCCACAAACAAAACAAGACCTTTATTTTAATTTACATATCCCAGAATGATTCTGACCACAATGACCACATTTAAGTCTATTCACATTTTGAACACAGCTAGCACTGGCTAGAGAAGTCATCAATGGTCTCACACTACTCTGTTTCATTTTATCTCTGCCAAAAAACCCTGATGATGCTGAAAAACGGCTACCAGATTCTTTCATTTTCTTTGATAGGGAAGCAAAAAACACGTTGGATGCATTTCACTTATTAAAGTTACGAGCTTTCTTTTCATTATGTTTCTTGTGGTTATATACTTCTTCCATTTTTTGAGCTTGATCAGATAAAACTATGAACTCACGGATTTCTATTGCACCAACCAACATCTTGATCTCGTCGTTCAATCCATCTTCAAAGCGGATGCACATTTCTTTCTCAGTAGACAATTTCACGAACATATTTACTAAGCTATACAAATTCGCGCTCGTATTTAGCAACTGATCTGTTTCCTTGTTTCAATTTGAGGAATTCCTTTTTCTTATTGTCTAAGTATCACTTGCTAACATATTTCTTTCAAAATTCAGTTTTGAAGAAATCCTAGTTAACCCGTACATTGGTACCACAACAATTAGAGTCGGCAACCAATGAAAAGCCTTTTCTTTTAGTAGTGACACTGCACATCTCAAATGATCTTTGAGAGGACATAAAATATTGTCTAAAACTCTTTACGTGTGTTCTAACTAGTACTCGACTCTGGCCGGATCATCACCATATTACCGCGAAACTCTTCGGCCCCACACTTTTGACCTTTATCAATAGAAAACTTGTGAATATTTTGTAGTATAACGCTTTGAGGACGAGGGGGTGGAGGTTGTTGAGCCGTGGGATTGGCACTCATATATGCAGTAAACATGTCATTCATTATACGGAGAAAAGCACCATGAGCCTCCCCCAAGCTTTTGAAACTCAGGTACATTTTGGGTAGCCACTTGATCGGTGGCTGGAATTTTACTTTGTACGTCGTCGAAATCTGCTCGATTGGATTCAGTTGACATCTTTTATCTATAAGAAAATAAGTCAAACTGACCAAGAGTCATCACACTATCATAGGTTATAAAGTGGACTTAATACATGCCACATTTAGCCTTAGAATCGACTAAATTGTAGCTCTAATACCACTAAATGTAAAACCCTATACCTGGTTCGATCTCTTGACCTGAGTTATAAGGTATTAGAATTGTTAAACATTACTATCATATAAAGATTTAACATAAATAATCAATACATCTATTGAACAACATTAATACAAGTGTGATATGATTTATAATCAAAATCGAGCATTAATTAAGCATATGAGATATTTAAACCAACTCAGAAATAAATCTGGACTAAACTGAAACTTTTATAAAAATTCAGGTAAAAAGTGTAAATAAGGGTTACACGATCGTGTGGTCAGGCTTTTTGACGAGATTGATACCTTGTAGTCCCAAGACATGGTTGTGTTGTCTAACCGTGTAACAAACTGATGTTGTGTAATCATGGGTCACACGGTCGTGTCACTAGGTTGTGTAACAGACTAATACCGTATGAACAAACCTGCACCAAAATCAAACAGACCACATGACTGTGCCATGTAATCGTGTGTGGCAGGATATGTCATAGGCCGTGTGCACCTAAACATGCCTTCAAAACCAAGTCATTTCACCTATAATTACTTAGATCACAAGTCATTCAATTACCATCCATTATACCTACCTAAAATGCATCATTAACATACCAAAATATACCAAATAAGATCCAACCTAAGTGCCTAACCAATATGCCCTCACTGGCACCACAAGTAAAATATTAAAACATAAACCATTCAAGCATAAATAACTTAGCATTTCATATCCATTCCAAACCACAACTATACTTCATTTTCTCATGACTTAAACATGATCAAATAAGGCATTCCAAATGACCTAAACCATATATGCCCATTCAACAATTAAAAAATGTATTTAGGTACCAAAACTTGCCTATGCCATTGCACACCACAATCAACCAACATTACCATTAAATATTTATATACAAATACATATTTCATATCTCAAATGGCACAAAACATGACCAAAGTGTTTATAAACATACATAGTCAAGACCCTATTTGTATGCCACTTATAACCGGGCCAAAATAAGTGAAAAACTGCCGAAAGTATTGACAGATAATGTGATCTCTAAAGACAATCCAATCGACAGCTCAAATCCGACAATCTACAAGGAATAAATGAAACAAGGTAAGCTTAATGAAAACTTAAGTTCGTAAAAAGTAAACATTACATACCTTTCATTTAAAGAATACAATTTAATTTAACATATAGCAATAATCCTTGCCATATTTCACATTACCTATTATACCAAAAGATTAGTAATATTCATAACATTAGTTTTAAGCAAATAAGAAACTTAAGGTAGCAACATTTGATTAACGAGATTTCATTTGTGTTGGTGTAGTTTTTTATTTTATTTTTAAAAGAGATTAAATTACATATATAAATCTACTAATATATTACTTTTATTATATAAATTTGGCTTAATTTTATTTTCCCAATTGAGTTAGTGTCCAGTTAACTTGTGACACTAAATATATAATATTGATGAGTCCTTATCATATGATTTTTTGGGGTTATATATTACTTA
>JABEZY010272584.1:0-12332 GCA_013467495.1 Gossypium gossypioides
TTGTAATTTTTATAGATTTATGATCATCAGAGCTTGATTTAAGTAGCTCATGTATCAATTCATTCAATTTTTAAAATTTTAACAAGTTGTCATTGTTGAGAAATTGATGAATTAGACTTGAAATTGATAGAAATTGAGCTTAGATTGTGATAATGACTAAATTGTAAAACTTAATAAGCTTGATGGTTAAATTTGTAACGTTAGAGACCAAATTTATTAAAGTAAAAACCTATCATGAGATTATTCTAGGAATAGAAATGAAATCAGATTTTGATCCAATGCTAAATATCGAAAGATATGCCTATGCCAAGTTTGGAGACTAAATTGAATAAAATGAAAAATATGCTTAACTTTATATTGGAGTGTGGATTGGATAAAAATTGATATTGTTTATTTGTTGTATTATCGTACGTATTTAAAGACGACACCGAGCCGTCGAGAGGGAAAGGAAACGTGAGATTCGTCAATGAGTGACGTGAGATTACAGTTTGTACTTTTATAATTTGAGATTATTTTTTTGTTTGCATATTCATGTTAATTGCATTATTAAATATCGAGGTGAGTATATAATTTTTGTATGAATCGATTCATTATGATTTATATTGAAAATCAAGATATTCGACTGAATTGAAAAAAAAATAGAAAGTAACATGATTTAATTTATACATGATATGTGATATGAAAATGAAATGAGACATGTTATATGATCTGATGAAATTATGAATTTATGATGAACTGAGAATGATGTAATAAGAATTGAATTTTATAACACAATTGAAATATTGGTTACCCTATTAGTTGTTCGGACAGAGTTGAATATAGTTAGCATGCCATAAGGTTAAAATATTGATTAGAAATGATGAGTCCTCATCATATGATTATTTTGGGCTATATCTTACTTGCATTTTTTTAGTTTATTGATTTTTATATATATTTTAGATTCATTTTGGTTGATTTTAATTTTTTATGTTTGTATCGTAAATATTGTGTGTTTTTAGTATTTTTCACGCATTTAGTTTCAATAAAATATTACATGTGGAATTTGGAGGTAAAAATTGTTTGAGATGAAGATGTCATGGAACTATGAGATTAAATGCACTAAGCCTAAAGTTGATCCAAGACGTTGAGTGACAATCCAATGCTTAAATGTTCAAAATTTGTAATTTGGACACATTCAAAACTTCTAGTCGGGACACTTCTTAGTGTTTCAATCATTTCTCGAGCTCTAGGACTCCATGTTGGGTGTACTTTATATCGTTGGAAAGAGAATTGGATGATAAATTAAAATATTGGAAAAACAAGACCAAAATGCATCAATATGAAATCCAAAAGTAAATAGAAAGTTACAAGTTTCACATTGATGGACAGTTTTGACGCATTTTCGGGTTTGGATCATATCTCCTAACATAATTGGAGTTTGGAGCTAAAATTTATACAGTGAATGTAAAAGATGAAGACCATCAATCAACTTTCGTGGAATTTTCCCATTGGGAGATGTTAACTTGTACAAAAGAAGTCATCAATTAACATGTGAAAATGACACAAAAGATGACAAAGAAGTGGGCCTAGCAATTTATTACTAGCAAGTGCTTTGCATTGTCATTTTCCTTTTCACAAACCTATATAAATAGCCTTTGGTTTCAGAATAGGAGGCATCTTGAAGTTGAGACCAAAATCATTTTCTTGTTAAGTTTTCGTTTGTTTCTTTATTGGTGTAAAATCTTAAGTTTCTTATATTTAATATGTCTTTTAGATATAAGTTTGAGTTATTTATTTATTTTATGTTATTTTAAGTTTTCAATGCTAAAGTGAAAGGGTGAAACTCTTGGCAAATATTAAGGTAAATTCCATACACATCATTTGAGGTAAAATTAATTATCAATAACTTGTTATAATCATACTTGTAAACTAAGATATTTTATTTGTTATAGACAATAGATGACATAATGAATGCTTGGATAAATTAACCTTAGTTTGTTGTAGACATATAAAAGGCATAATAAATATTTGAAATATTTTTGATAAGTTTTTAAGTTATCAAGTGATTATAATGTCATATGTTATATTTTTGGATTGAACTTAAACAATTAAAGTTTCATATTGCACCATCCTTTGCTTATGGATTCATTTGCTAAAATCTTGGACTTATTGGGCAATCATATTGGACACTCCTTTGATGGACATACTTTTCTCATAAAGTCATATGCTTAATTATTGGACGTACATTGCTAGCTTATCCGATTGAGACCTCTATTTTGTGTGGATTCTAATTGAATAATAACATTGAGTAGTAAATTTTAATCTTAATATGACACCAAGAGTTGATCCTCTAACCTTAGCATATTTTCTTCTAGATATTTATTTTTATTATTTTTAGTTAATTTCTTTCGTTAATTTTTTTTTATTTCTAGTGCTTTTTGCTCCTACTTTCATTTTTTACACTCATTCCAAAGTTAAGTGTTAAATATTTGTTCTAGAATAATACTTGTGTAACAACCTGATTTTTAGTGGTGACGGAACAGTGGTTTTGGGACCACAAATTTCTGTCGTGTTGACTTGTAAATATTTTTTAAAAAAATATTTATAGATTCATTAGAGTCATATTAAAATTTGGTTTAGAAATTTTAACGTTTAGATAGTTAATTAATGATAAAGGACTAAATTGTAAAAAATACAAAATATGCTAATTATAGCATTTAGGTGATTGAACAGCCTAAGTAATAAATATGGGAGGACCAATAGGGAAATTAATCCCTATTTTGGATAGTGGGCAGTAATGGGCATTAATAATTAAAGAAAAATTAAAAGAAAATAGGTTTAATGGTAATTTTGTAAAATTTTTAAAATTAAAGAAAACAAATTGAAACAAAAGCTTTATATTCTCATTTTTATCTTCTTCTTGGTCGAACCTCACCATTGATGACCTAGGAAGCTTTGTTCATCTTTTGTCTTCGCATGATTAAGAATCCGTAAATATTTGAAGAAAAGGCAAAATAGCAGAATAGACCCTGAACTTCTATAATTTCTACGATTCAGTCCAGGTAAGTTCGTTATATGGTTACTATTAATCCTGTTGAATATTCCATACTATTTCATTATTGGTTGAATTATGGATTTTATTGAGTTATGCTTAAAGAAATAGAAATACGGTGATTATTCAGGCTTTGTGCCTAGCAAGCTATGTGCCTAGCAGGTTGTGTGCCAGTGATTTTTCGGGCTATGTGTCTAGCAGGTTGTGTCCCGGTGATTATTTGGGCTTTGTGCCTAGCAGGTTGTGTGCTAGTGATTATTCGGGCTATGTGCCTAACAGGCTGTGTGTCAGTGATTATTCAAGCTATGTGCCTAGCAGGCTATGTGCTGGTGATTATTCAGGCTTTGTTCCTAGCAGGCTGTGTGCCAGTGATTATTTGGGCTATGTGCCTAGCAAGTTGTGTGCTGGTGTATTGAAAATTTGCATTAATTTGATAGTCTTCGATTAATTATTAAAGGGAAACTTATATTGAACTTACTAAGCTTGTTGATGCTTATTAGTTTGGTTTATTCTTATAGGACCATTGGAATCGTTACTTTGATTGGATCGACTCGAAAGCTCACACACTATCACCAACATCTCGATAGTCATTTTGGTTCTTACTAGTTGGTTTAAGTGGCATATATTAGGAAATGGTCTATAGTACTTGAATATTTTGTAAGGATGTAAGTATTGAAAGTAACTTCTTATGCTTGTTGCTAGTAAAAATAGTTAAATTAGTAAAGATGGTTGAACTTGTGTGCTTAATTAGGTAAACATTTTGGAACATATATAAGAAGTTGTATAAATCTTTTGGTGTCAAATGATGATGATTGAATATTTCAAGTATGTTATGTGAATTAGCTTAGTTATAAGTAGTTATGGTGCTTAATTTTGTTAAGTGTTTGGCATGTTTGGAAATATGGTGAATTGGTACTTTATTATGAATGACATTTATGAAAGCTAATGCTAGTAGTTGAATGGCATGTTTTGCACCATTTGGTATATTTTGGTAAGTAAATTCAATTATATGTATTGATGCAATTATGCTTAGAAGTTAGTTGATTATTTTGGCCAAAGTGGGTACATGGTTATACATGTTTTCATGTTGTCATTTGAGGTGCCTAAGGGCATGCTGGTTGTATGATCTTATAACATGTTTGAATAGCTAGAATATGCATGATTTTGGTGTCTTGTTATGGCTTGTATATATGTGAAATTTTTATTGTAGGTACATGCCAAGATGGGTGAGAAAAATGGTTTATTTTCATCCACATGGGCAGAGACACGGATGTGTGTCTCAGCCATGTGTGACACACGACCATGTGTCCCTTGTAGCTTTCAAAGGGTTGCAAGTCAGGCTGTTACACGGCCTAGCACACGGCCTGACACACGGGCGTGTGGCTTGCCCGTGTGACCCAAGTCAGTGAGTTACATGGGCATGGACATGGGTCGAGGCACAACCGTGTATCCTTATTTCGAATGTCCGCACGGCCATGTGAGCCTTGCAAATTTAAAAATTTTCCTTATTTTCTAAAAATTTCTCTGAGTTTTTTATTTAGTCCCGACTTGTTTCTAACGTGTTTTTAGGGCCTCGAAGGCTCGTATAAGGGACAATATGTATGATTTGCATTGGATTTAATATGATTATTGATATTATTTTGAAATGTTTGAAATTTATGTTTGTTTGATTTGAAAACTCCGGTAATACTCTGTAACCCTATTTTGGTGACGGATACTAGTTAGGGGTGTTACAACTTGTCATATTGTAAGCTCTAATCAACTTCCCTATTGATTGACCGTGTATTCCTGAGATTTTATTACTTGAATATAACTTGTACTTGGGTTGTAGACCTAGAAAATCTTTGCCAAGTTTTTGGGAACCATTTGTTGGGAATGTTTCAAGGATTTGTTAAGTTTTTGCTCGCGTCTTGGTTTTGAAAATTGGCAGACTTTAAGTTTCTTTAATGAAGGTTTAACTCCTAAAACTAATTTTTTTTTAGAGAATGTGTAACGGAGAGTTCCTTAAGAAAGAACCTAAAGAGGCCTTTGACTACGTAGATCATTTGGCAAAAAAATTACAATCTTGGCACATAGTTAACCCTTTTGAAAGTTCCATTAGATCAAATATTGCTAATAATAAAGAAAATTATCACTTTAGTTAAGAAGATGATCTAATTGCTAGGATGGCTACTTTAACTAGAAAGGTTAAAGCCGTGGATGTAACACCCAAAATTTGACCTGATCGCCGGGTTCGAGCTACAATGTGTCACATTCATTGCCTGAAAAACTACAAATTTAATGTCCCAAATTTATTAGATTTAAATTGCTAAATCATGTTAAGTAGTCTAATTTGGTTCAGTTGTTAAGTACCTTAGAGGTGTGCTTAAAGTCATGTGTTCAAATCCCTTTCCTTGAAATTTTTGTGTTACTTTTATTATTCCTTCTCTTGGCTCTTTCTGTATGGGTTATATTTTAATCCTGTTAGTTTGTTGGCAAGAATAAGTCTACTGGTTCAGTGGCAAGGCTTTAGCTTACATAAAGGTCTTGTGTTTGAATCCTCTATGTGTAAAACAAAATAATTTTTTGCCTAGACTCTGCTATTGCCGCCCAAGGTGTTAGAGTTTCAGTCTAATCCAATTGCTAACTAATCTGGTAGGTTAAGATTTTATCATGTTTATTTTTTATTTGAAAATATGAAAAAAACTTATCGTAATTATCTCCCTATTCTATCGTCCACTTTCCCCACACTCTTCATGTTTGTCCTTTCTTTTTGCTGATGTAGTTTTGTTGTCCTCTTCCATTTTCCCTTATTTTTTTTGTTTTTGATATTTCTCACACCTTTTCAAATCACTTTTATCCCTTTTATCACCAGTCTCCTGTTCTCTTTTACTCTTTTACGATTTTCCATCTATTCGTGTTGTCAAATCTTTGTTTTTCCTTCAGGTATGTGTTTGTTAAGATATGTGTTAAGATATGGTGTTGCTAGTCTTTCTATGTGGAGTTAGGGGTTCGTGTTGATTGGTTTAGTCGAGATTGGTTTTGATTAATAATTAACAATCTTGTTAGGAGACATCATGAGACGCGTGTTACACCTCCGGTGAATTAGAGGATTTGTTAGATTGTTGTTCTGTTGGGTAAGTGATTTAAATTCCATTGCTATGGGTTGATTTTCATTGTTAAGGTTGAATGTTGATGCTTGTGGTTGAATTAGTGTTATGGAATCAGTAAATCATTGTTCACTAGTTTATTTTGAGTAACATTTTAAGGTTTGGAAGGGTGCCATAAAGTCGCTTTACAGAATCATCAGATGTGTGACCTAACCATGTATAATTAGAAAGTGTGGAGTTAACTCAAAATTCCAAAAAAACAACGATAATACTAAAACTGTCCACGTCACACGGCCATGTAGCTGGCCTTATGGAGCACATGGGCATGTCTGATTACATGGTCAAATCAGGTAGGGCGTGTGAGCCACACGGTTTGGCTTAGTATGCCATGTGGGCAACATGGGCGTGTGGGCCCATATTGGTCAGATCGTTGGGCCTAGTTTAGGTCGAAAATGAGATTATGAAATCATATTTGCGATTACTCTGAAAGCATACGAGACCATGAAATTCATAAATTAGAGCATTTGTATGTTAGTAAAGCATGATTCTGATTAGTAAAAATCTATGTAGGTTATGTAAAATAATCTACAATTTTGAAACTTATGTAAGGAAGTCATAAACCTGTTTCGCTATGATTATATGTAGCATGAGATATTAATATGTTTTTGCATGTGCATTGGGGTGGGATATGATAATGTGACGAAGGAAGTGTGATTTAGGCAATTTATCTGCACTATTTTTCAAACGGTATACCCGCAAAAGATATATATTATGAGTGGCATACGACTACATACTGGTGTGATGGATTTATGGGTTCTCGTAGCCTTGCTTGGTGTGATTGGTTGGATGGATTGGTGTTTAGCGGATAGGGGTAGGATTATTCTGTTTTGGTGGTACGTAATGGTGTGTTAGCTGGATTGGGATGGGTTGCATTATCACACCGTTACTGTATTGAGCTAAGGCCCACATTGTTACTGTATTGGGCTAAGGCCCAAACTGTTACTGTATCGGGCTATGGCCCACACTATACTGTTACTGCATAGGGCTTAGGCCCAGACTGTTACTGCATGTTGTAGGCTAACTGTTTGGTAGAGGATTACACACTGAGTTTTGTAAACTCACCCTCTCCTTTTAATTGTGCAGGTAATCATCAGTCATAGGCGATTCAGTGCTGCGAGGGACTTGGAGGTGGCCACACAACTGCTGCTGTTTACACTTGCTTTTATTTTAATTTAACTTATATATTGGGTTTTGTTTTTGTAATGAGGCCTTTAAGTTTGTTTAAATTTTTAATTGGGTTTTTGCTTACTTATTTTAAACTGCTATTTTAGGAGAAGACAGATTTTCAAAATAATTATTGTTTTCAAAGACACAAGACCTAAACAACAGAGTTTCAAAAGCTTCCACAATTTTAGATCAACATACTATAACAAAAGCAAGACAGCAAGGTAAACGCTTTGGCTAGATGATTTGTTAAATAATAATTAAGAGGTTTTTAAACTTAGAAATAATTTTTTTTACCAACAAGACCAATTTTTGAAATACAATTCAAATGTGACACGTCAGATTCGACCATAACGTCTAGGCTGAGTTTAGCGTGTTACATTTAGTGGTATCAAAGCCAGGTTACAAAACTCAGCTATGGAATGGGTTTTGAAAATTCTAGAATTTTTAGAACACTGTTCTTAAAGTGTTTTGGAAGGTTTACAAGTGTGGCACATCGAGTCTCCAGCGTCGAATCCGTAAGTTTCTTTATACTGTAGACTGCTTGAACTAGTATACATTGAGAGATTACTATAGATAATAGGACTGTACTGAAACTCTTTAGTTAGGGTAAACTGATACTGTAAGAAAACTGGAAACTGTAGGGACACTCTTGATTTGCGAAAACAAAACTATGACTACTGCTTTTCATAAGACATCTGTTAATAATTACTAAAATTACTCACTAATGCATAAAACTTTGTAAATAGATTATACGTTATTCGATATGAGCACTAGGGGTACTCACGGAAGAGGTACGCGTAGCCGCGGTAGAGGCTGAGGAAGTGCTAGGGTTGGGTCTTCATCGTCAGGCCACATGCCTAATGTTGGGGCTAGAAAGGCACCAGCTTCACCGGTGACTGAGACGGGATCTTTTCATCAAGTGGTTGAGGATGATGCACTATCCCAAGCTATGCTCTGCATTCTGGAAAGGGTCGCAGGGACCAGTACTGGTGCTGTGGGCCGTGGGTCGATTTCGAAATGACTCCGGTCGAATGGAGTAAAATTTTTAGGGGTATTTCTAGAGTAGCCCCTAATGTGGCTGAATACTGGTTGGAAGCCACAGAGAGAATTATGGACGATCTCGACAACAATTCTGAGCAAAAACTTAAAGGAGCAGTGTCTTTACTGCGAGATAAAGCCTATCAGTAGTGGCTTACTGTGAGAGAAGGTACTCAGGCTGACCGGTTAAAGTGGGATTTCTTTAAGGTGGCATTTCAAGGAAAGTATGTTGGCGCAAGTTATGTGGACACTCGAAGAAAAGAATTTTTGAGTTTGATCTAGGGGAATAAAACTGTGGCGGAATATGAGGCAGAGTTTTTGCGACTGAGTTGTTATGCTCGTGGGATAGTGGCGACTGAATATAAACGCTATGTGCGATTTGAGGACGGCCTCCGGGATGAGTTGCGAGTCTTGATAGCTCCGCAGAGGGAGCGAGATTTTGCTGCCCTAGTTGAGAAGGCAAAAATCACCGAGGATGTGAAGCGCTCTGAGCGCCAGAACCATGAGAAGGATAGGGATATATATAAGAGGGATTCAGAGCCCTCAATTTTTTCTAAAAGGCCTAAAAAGAAGGTCAAGTTTGATGGGGCAATCTCAGTTGGGGTTCCTGTTGCAAGACCACAGTCTTATGTTGATTATGGAAGACATCATCTGGGTGAATGCTGGAAGAAGATTGGGGCATGTTTTAGATGTGGGTCTATGGAGTATTAAGTTAAAAATTATCCTTAGAGGCCTGTTTAGATGCAAGTTGTAGGTCAGGGTTTTGTTCAACCAGCGAAAGGTGGGCAGCAGCCACCGGGAGGCCATGGGTAGGTTAGAGGTGGAAATGGTGTGGGACGAGGTCGTAGAACGTCAGACAGAGGTATTGGTAACATTGAGGCGAGACAGCCAGCACTGGTCTATGCTGCTCGTCGCCGAGAGAATGGTGACGCTCTAAATCTTATAACCGGTATGTTTCTAATTCAGAATGTACCTTACACTACTCTGATTGATATAGGGTCTACGCATCCATACATTACATGCACTGTGTCTGGCACCTTGGGTATCATGTGTGAGAGTACTGGTAATGAGATGACTGTGTTAAGTCCACTGGGACAATCAGTAAGGGTAGACATGTTGTTCAGAGATGTACCCCTAGAGGTTCAAGGAGTTATGTTTCTAGCGAATTTGATGGAGCTACCGTTTGGTGAATTCGACCTAATCTTGGGGATGGATTGGTTGGTTAAACATCGTGCAAATTTGGATTGTGCTGCTAAGCGTATGGTATTAAAGACTACTGAGGATGAGAAGGTGGCTGTGATTAGGGAATGAAGGGACTTTCTGTCTAATGTGATCTCTACATTAAGGGCCGAAAAACTGGTTCGCAAAGGTTGTGAGGCGTTTCTAGCCTATATTGGTGCATCTGATTCTAAGGGTCCTTCTGTTGGAGATGTCAGAACTGTTAAGAATTTTTCTGATGTATTTTCTGATGAGCTCACTGGGTTACCTCCGAGCCACGAAGTTGAATTTGGAATTGAGCTCCTGCCAGGAACAGCTCCAGTGTCTATCGCCCCTTATAGGATGGCACCGAAGGAAATGGTGGAATTAAAAGCTCAAATCCAAGAACTGTTGGATAGAGGATTCATTCGACCTAGCGTGTCTCCGTGGGGAGCACTAGTGTTGTTCGTAAAGAAGAAGGATGAGACCATGCGAATGTGCATCAACTATTGGTAATTGAATAAACTAACTATCAAGAATAAATATCATTTGCCGAAGATAAATGATTTATTTGATCAGTTGCAAGGAGCTTTGGTTTTCTCTAAAATAGATCTTCGTTCTGGGTAACATCAGCTGAGAGTTAAGGAGGTTGATGTGTATAAGACTGTGTTTAGGACTCATTATGGTAATTACGAGTTCCTAGAGATGGCATTTGGGCTGACGAATGCACCAGCAACCTTCATAGACCTGATGAACCGAGTATTCCAGCCCTACTTGGATCGGTTCATGATGGTATTTACAGACAATATTTTGGTGTATTCGAGAACCGAGAATGAGCATGATCTACATCTCTGAATTGTTTTACAGATTTTAATGGAGAAACAACTGTATGCTAAGTTTAGCAAGTGTGAGTTATGGCTGCGAAAAGTGACATTTATGGGTCATGTGGTGTCTGCCGAAGGGATTAGGGTTGATCCTCGAAAAATTGAAGCTGTACTGGACTAGAAATTGCCTAAGATAGTATCTAAGATTTGAAGTTTTCTGGGTCTGGCAGGGTATTACAGAAGTTTTGTTGAGGGGTTTTCCTTAATTGCTGCACCTCTGACTAAGTTGCTGCATAAAGGGGTACTATTTAACTGGACTGATAAGTAGCAAGAAAGTTTTAAGAAATTGAAGAAAGTTCTGACTGAGTCACCTATCTTGATATAGCCAGAGTTTGGGAAAGAATTCACTGTCTACAGTGATGCATCACACATTGGTTTGGGTTGTGTGCTAATACAGGAGGGTAAGGTGGTTGCTTACGCGTCTCGTCAGCTTAAGTCTCACGAGGTGAATTACCCTACTCATGACTTGGAGTTAGCGCGGTGGTATTTGTACTGAAAATTTGAAGGCACTATTTATACGGTGAAAAATGTACTATCTACACAGATCACATGAGTCTTAAGTACCTCCTCACTCAGAAGGAGTTGAACCTTAGGTAGCAAAGATGGATAGAACTGCTCAAGGATTATGATTGCTCGATTGAATACCATCTGGGTAAGGCTAATGCGGTAGCTGACGCACTGAGCCATAGGGCTGTATCTAATTTGAGAACGATGTTTGCTCGTCTCGGCTTGTTTGATGATGGTAGCTTGTTGGCTGAGCTGCAAGTTAGATCGGCGTAGACTGAACAGATTAAGGGTAAACAGTTGTTGGATAAGTCATTGGTTCTTAGTTTCTGATAGGTTGAGAGTGGGGAAACTTCAGATTTTGGGTTGAATAGTGAAAGAGTTCTGTGCTTCCGTGGGAGAGTCTGTGTACCGAGGGATAATGATTTGAAGCAGTCTATATTGCAAGAGGCGCATAGTAGTCCTTTTGCTATGCATCCTGGCGGGAATAAAATGTACCGAGAGCTTCATGAGTTATATTGGTGGTCAGGATTGAAACGTGAAGTAACGAATTTTGTAGGTAAGTGTTTAACTTGTCAGCAAGTGAAGGCTGAACATCAGTTACCTTCAGGGTTATTACAGCCAGTTAAGATTCCACTTTAGAAGTGGGAGAGAGTAACAATGGATTTTGTGAGTGGGCTGCCCTTAAGGCCAACCAAGAAGGATTTGGTATGGGTTATTGTAGATAGATTGACTAAATCTGCCCATTTCATACCAGTTCGTAATGATTACTCTTTGTAGAAGTTGGCAAAACTGTATGTGGTTGAGATTGTAAGACCGCATGAGGTACCGGTTTCCAAAATATTAGATAGAGATCCTCGCTTTATGTCTAGATTTTGGAAGAAATTACACGAGGCATTAGGTTCTAGACTGGACTTTAGTACTGCATTTCATCCCCAGAAAGATGGTCAGTCAGAGAGGGTGATTCAATACTGTAGGATATGTTAAGGTGTTGTGTAATGGATTTCCAAGGCAACTGGGAAGATTATTTGTCGCTAGCAGAGTTTGTGTATAATAATAGTTAGTAGTCCAGTATTCAAATCGCACCGTACGAAGTGTTATATGGTCGTAGATGGCGTACTCCTACCTATTTGACTAAGTTGGCCGAGCGGTGAGTTCTGGGGCCAGAGTTGGTTTCTAATACTGAAGAGAAGGTAAAACTAATTCGAGACCGGTTGAAGGAAGCATCTGATAGACAGAAGTCGTACGTGGATCTTAAATGCCGAGAGATTGAGTATTCTATGGGGGACTTTGTTTTTCTCAAGGTTTCCCCATGGAAGAAGATACTGAGGTTTGGGCGGAAGGGTAAACTTAGCCCTAGGT
>JABEZY010272586.1:0-15856 GCA_013467495.1 Gossypium gossypioides
TAGTGGATTGCTGGAAATTTATCCATGATGCCAAGCATTATTATTGGGATGAGTCATTTTTATTAAAAAATTATACAGACCAGATAAATCGGAGGTGTGTTCTAAATGACGAGATTCAAAGAATTTTATATCATTGTCATTCAATACCATATGGATGACACTTTGAGGGCATGAGAACTACTGAAAAAGTTCTCCAATCCGATTTTTATTGGCCAAATGTGTTTAAAGATGCTCATGAATTTTATCAAGCTTGCGATCGCTTTCAAAAAACTCTAAATCTATCAAGGAGGTATAAAATAACCTTGCAAACTATTTTAGAAGTGGAACTACTTAACATATGGGGAATTAATTTTATGGGTCCATTTTCACCTTCTTGGGGAAATGTATACATACTTGTAGCTATTGATGCCAAATCGGTATTGAAATTTCTACATAAGAATATCTTTCCCAAGTTTGGTACCCCTCATGCTCTTATTAATGATAAGGGTTAACACTTTGACTACAAATTAGTTGCTAATACTATGAACAGGTATGGAGTTAAACATAAAATTGCCATGGCATACCATCCCTAGACAAATGGACCAGCGGAAGTCTCTAATAGAGAGATTAAACAAATTATGGAGAAGGTAGTCAATGCCACCTATAAAGTTTGGTCATTCAGATTGCATGAAGCTTTGTGGGCATATCGAACTGCATTCAAGATGCTGTTGGGGATGTTGCCTTTCAAGCTTTTTTATAGGAAACCCTATTATTTGCCCGTTGAACTTGAACATAAGACATATTGGGAAATTAAGAAATTGAATATGGATTGAAGTGCTACGTACTAACCACCTATTGGAGTTGAATGAGATGGAATAATTTAGAGCACAAGCTTATGAGAATGCCAAGCTGTACAAGGAAAAGACCAAACGATGGCATGACAACAAGATTTTTCCACGACAATTTGCACCTAGACAATAAGTCTTGTTATTTAATTCTTGGCTTAAATTGTTTCCTGACAAATGAAAATCTCGTTGGTTTGGCCCATTCGAGATAGTGCATGTGTATCCTCATGGAGCTATAGAAGTCAAAGATGGCAATACTGGTTCTACTTTTAAATTCAATGGCCAATGATTAAAGCATTACTTTGAAGCTCTTATAATTCGTGATAAAAATTCCATCACTTTTTGAATTGCTTAATATTTATCCCCTACATTGTTTTATTCATTTATTTTATTTTTAATTTCTTTTTTTAGTTTATTTAATAAGTTTACTTAAATTTATTTTCTTTTGTTACAGGCACATTACGACCCACGCTTTTAGAAATCAACCCATTTAATATATTAGTTCATTTTAGTTTAATAATTTTTCTATTATTTTTCTTTTTCCCGCTCAATTTTTATTTTTTCTCTGTCAAGGCACAATTTTAGGTTAATCTTATCCCCCACGTCACTGTTACATTTTCTCTCACGTTTTACCCTAGTCGATTCACTATTTTCTCTCAAATGGCTCGCCAAACACCATCTTCTTCAACCACTGTTCATCCGTGAACATTCTTTAGCAAAATCATGAAAGAAAAATATAACAAGAACATATCAAAGCAACCTTTTTGCATGGACAAAGGTTTCCTTTTCCAAGATTCCCATTTATGGGCTATTATGAAACCATCTCATTTGTGTTGGAGAAACACGGGTGGCAAATCTTCTGTCTCCACCCTGATAACGTCCTCACTAAAGTAGTCAAAGAATTTTACGCACATTTAATCTCTCATGAAAATGTTTTCATCTATGTGTATAGTGTCTCGGTGTTATTCGAAGAAGACTCAATCAATGCGCAATATAGGTTACCTGAAGGCCTTGATGAACACTCTCAAATTGTCAAGATAATGAGGACTAAATGACTCAATCAAGTTTTGACAAATTTATGTGTAGAAGGAATGACATGGACATTTTCTCAAAATGATTGCTACACCATCGACCGTGTAGCTTTGAAGCCTCAATGTAGGATATGGTATCATTTCCTTAAATCTTGTATTAACCCTTCTACGCACAACTCTAATATTTCCAAGGAATGCATGTTGTTGCTGCACTCGGTTATGAATAAAAGAACGATAAATGTTGGAAAATTTATTTTTAGACAAGTCCACTGCTGTGCTCAAAAGAATGCTGGTACCTTAAACTTTCTACCGCTCATTACGGCACTATGTCAAAGAGTAAAGGTTCCTACTCAAGAAAATGAAGAAAAATCCCCAATAAATTAGTCATAACCAAGCAAATTTCCCTGAGATTTTCAGGGGAGAAAATGCCAAAGAATCCTGGCTCTTGTCGTGTGTGAATGTGTAATGCAAATGTGCATGTATACACGTGGAATCAAGTAATAAAGTGATAAGTGAGTATCGACTCCACAGGGATCGGAATTGACTAAAATAATTGGTTATGCTATTACTACAAAATTGACTAATTAAACTGTGCAAAATAAATAGGTGATTAATAGATAAATAAATGTAATGAATGTATTAATAAAATCAATTATGAATAAAAATATGCTAGAACAATTAAAATGATGTGGCAATTCTCAAAGAATAAGTAGCAAAGAGTTTGTACTGTTGAATGATAAAGGTTGGAATTGCTCGGGCTTATTTTTATAACATAATAATGCCATGGAAAAATCTTGACCATTCTACTACTTAGGAAATAACTACTGTAGTCTGCTTCTTTCAAAAGCTAGACTTTGAGCTATCATTCGAAAGCTAGACTGCTTTTATGTCTAGAGTGCTACAAATATTCTTTCGAATACTTGTATGTATCAACCGATTATAATCCAATCTAATTAATCTTTTCAAAATTAAATCAGATCGAATATCATACCATACAGTCATTTATGTCTCAACCTTGCATGCATGCATTAAAAATAATCACAAATCGAATGAAACAGTATCCTACTAAAAATTAAACCATGGGCATTAAAAATAATAAAAATTCACCCAAATAATTCCATCCAACTGAGAATTAGCTCATGGGTTGAGCATTCGAATCCAAAACAAAACCATTCAACATCATTGTTTAAAATCACAAATCACAAAGTTCAAATAAGAAAATAAAGGCAGAACTGCAGGAAGCTTCTACTACTCCAGCTTTCACTCTAAAAATAAGATTTTATACAAAACCCAAGGCAGATTTCTCTTTCCCTTCCTTCCAGCTGTATTTCTTCTACTCTGTAAGCTGCTTTTCCCTTTCCTTTTCCCCAACATTTTATCATGGCAATATTTCACTTTCTTCATTTTCCTACTCTTTTTCTCTTCTCTTCTTCATCCTACACCTTCTGCCAACCACAAACAACACATTTCTTCCCCAATAATAAAAGTAACAAATAATAACATTTATAGCATAATCCAAGCTTTGCTATGCAATGTTCTAAAAATATCTAAAAATGCAAACATATTTAATTACAAACAATTAATTTAATCTAGAGGCTTGAAATATAACTCTTTTCAAGAGTTATCACACCCCCAAACCTAAATTGTTAGTTGTCCTCAAGCAAAATGTATATGAGTATTCATGAATGCATGGATATTTGCCAAAACATACAGTAACCATTTCCACTGTTGAACCATATGAAGTATATTTAGTACCTCCATTCTCAACAGTCTTCTAAAAAAAAAAATTGGTTCCAGTTTTATAGGCTTGTTTAGCAAATGAAGTGCAGAAAATGTTTCCTAAAAATCAAAGTTCCTACATAATTATGAAATTCCGACTAAAGCAGACCTCTCCTAATTTATTTAGGATATCTTTCCTCTAAACTCAATTTCACTATTCTCACTTATTCAGTCATTTCAAAATTTTAATCGCTAATATTATTTTCTATAGGGAATTTATCTTGTCACATGGTTTATTTACTTGACAATCTCAATAGAGCATACACTAGATTACCAGGTAGTATATCATGCCACAATTTGAATGTATTTCACTCATAAAACTAAGGCTCTTAACTAAAGAGATGGATGGAGCAAACAACTACCTCCTTAGCTAATCAGACTATTACTACAGTGGAGTGTCCCTAAATTATTAATACAACTTTTTTTTACTCACTCTTATTTGAACTCATTTTTTTGATCAATAATATGATGGAGTAAACAAAGCATTACTGACCTACTCAACAGTTTCAAACATTGTAGTGTAAAACAATTGCTAGGGTATTCCTTATCATTCATAACCAATTTATTGAATTTAGGTTCAAGAAATTCTAAATGCATTAAAAGAACCCTACTACAAATTTACTTGCATTGCTACTGAAGTTATTCTACTTTTAGGAATCAATTTTCAAAAAACTATCCTAAGCTAAACATGGTTAATCAACTTCCACAATTTTCTAAATTAGCCACAGAGTTATTATCTTCATTGAACATAACTGATATCGATATACTCAGCGTAGTTTGGCAATTATTTGGCATTTGTATGTAATGGAAAAATGAATGAAAAATGAATTAATATTAAAGCATCTATCTATGGCATACTATATTTACAAAACAATACACCCCCAAACCTAAGAGATGAATTATCCTCAATGCATGAATAATGAATCATGTCAAAATGCAAAAACAACAACTGACAATTATAAAAATGCAATGACAACTAAGTATGAATGCATGAAACATATAGTATAAAATGAAAGAAGAAAACAATAGCTTGTACAGAATTAGGGTTACTCTAACTGGGTTGGTTGGATTTCTTGGCAGCACGTTTGTAGCGTTACTCCCTTTCTACTTCACCAGCATCAACTTGAACGAATTTTCTAGCAGCTCTCTTGTAGTACTTCGGTTTGAGCTGGTTAATAGCCACCCCTTATTCGTCATCAGTGTCTGACTTCGTGAGATCATCAATGAGTTGATGAACCACACGTTATTGTTTAATCACAAGAGCAGTGGTCAGTGTAGTGGTGGTGTCTATAGGTGTAGTAGCTTGAGTCACATCATCATCATCCTTCTTGAATTCAAAATGGACAGACTTAGTTTTCTCCACTTCTCCTTCTTGTTCTATGGTCTTCTTCTCCGTAATGGTTTTTTCGCCATCGTCATCATCATCATCTAGCTCCAATAACAATTCTCTAGGAAAAACAGGGAATGTAGGCATGGGTCGAGAAAAGTACTTATAAATATATTTCTTAATGGCCTTATCTCTTCCTCAGGCATACCCCCAAAAGATAGCCATTTCCTCTTGAGTTCGGCCAAAATCAATGGCCATCCTTTGTTGGTTTTTCTCCATTATTTGGAATTGTTGCTGCAACATCTCAAGTGCATCAATCACTTACTGCTTAAAGTTACTATGAGATGTTGATGGAGCAGTATCGATATTCAAAGGTGGTAATGATGTAGATGTAAAACCCAGATGCCTTGGCATTTCCTCCCCAGAAAATCTTAGGGTGAGTTGTTTTGTTATGGCTCCTTTACTGGGGATTGTGTCTTCATTCGTTTGAAGAGGAACCTTTGCCCGCTGACATAGTGACGTAAAATTTAAGGTACCTACATTCTTTAGAGAGCAATAGTGGACTACTCTAAAACTAATATTTCTAACATTGATTTTTCTGTCCATTATAATCGAGGGCAATAATAACATGTGTTCTTTTCAAACATTTGAGTTGTGAGTAGAAGGGATGAGATGAGTTTTAAGGAAATGATACAAGACTCTGCAGTGAGGCTTCAATGGTACATGGTAAATGGTATAACAATCATTTTGAGACACTGTCCACTTTGTCCCTCGACACATAAATCCGTCAGAACTTGGTGGAGTCCTTCAGTGGTCATAGTTTTAACAAATTAGGGGTGTTCATCAGGGCCGTCAGATAACCCATATTATGCATTAATGGAGTTTTAACTGAACATGACCAAGACACTGCGCACATATATAAAAGCATTATTCGAAGAGGTGAGATAAGCATAAAATTCTTTCACTACCTTGGTGAGAATGTCATCGGGGCGGAAACAAAAGATTTGCCATCCATGTTTCTCCACTACAGAAGAGATGGTTTCAGAGTAACCCATAAATAGGGCATATTGAAAAAGGAAACCTTTTTTACAAACAACATGGCCTCTTTAATATGTTCTGGGTATACTTTTCTTCTGTGATTTTACTGAAAAATGTTTGTGGAGGCATAGGTGGAAGAAGATGTTGCTTGGTGAGCCCTTGTATAGACAATAGTGACTGGAAAATAAAAAAAGTGAGACCTTTACAGTTTGAATGGAGTAAAAGCAAAGAAAGTTGAAGAAGATGAAATGACAAAGAAGTGAAACGACTAGGGTAAAACGTGAGAAAATATAGCGATGATGTGGAGGTTAAGATTAATTTGATAGTGTGCCCTGACATGGAAAAAAAATAAAAATTTAGCGGGAAAAGAAAAATTGTAGAAAAATTAGGAAATTAAAATTAACTACTGTAGTGAATGGGCTGATTTCATTAATCCTGGGCCATAATATGCCTGTAACAAAAAGAAAATAATAGTTAAATAAACTCATTGAAGAAAAAAAACAAAAAAATTAAAAGCAAAGTAAATGAATAAAATCAGATGGGAAAGAAATATTAACCAGCTCAAAAAGTGATGAAAATTTTATCACGAATTATAGGGGCTCCAAAGTAGTGCTGCTTTAATCGTTTTCCATTGACTTTGAAAATGGAACCAATCTTGCTATCTTTAACTTCTACAACTCTATGAGGATAAACATACACTATCTTGAATGGGCCAGACCAATGAGATTTCAATTTGCCAGGAAATAATTTAAGCATGGAATTGAATAACAAGACCTATTCTCCTGGTGAAAATTACCGTGGCAAATTTTTTTGTCATGCCAACGTTTAATCTTTTATTTGTATAGCTTGGCATTCTCATAGGCTTGTGCTCAAAATTCTTCCATCTCATTCAACTCCAATAGGTGGTTGGTACCAGTAGCACTCTGATCCATATTCAGTTTCTTAATTGCCCAATATGTCTTATGTTCAATTTCAACGGGCAAATGATAGGGTTTCCCAAAAACATGCTTGAAGGGCGACATCCCCAATGTTGTGTTGAATGTACTGCGATATGCCCATAAAGCATCATCCAATATGGATGACCAATCTTTTCGGTTGGAATTGACTACATTTTTTAGAATTTCTTTAATCCCTTTATTAGAGACTTCTGCCCGCCCATTTGTCTAGGGATGGTATGCCGTGTCAATTTTATGTTTAACTTCATACCTGTTTAGAGCATTAGCAACTAATTTGCAATCAATGTGTGAATCTTCATCAGTAATTAGAGCACGAGGAGTTCCAAAATTGGTAAAAATATTCTTATGAAGAAATTTCAGTACTGATTTGGCATCATTTGTTGGTAAAGCAACAACCTCAACCCACTTGGAGACATAATCAACAACTAAAGTATGCATGCATTGCCGAAGAAGGTGAGAATGGTCCCATAAAATTAGTTCCCCAAACGTCAAATAATTCTGGTTCTAAAATAGATAGCAAGGGCCTCTCATAACTTCTTGATAGATTTCTGGTTCTTTGACAGCCATCGCAAGCTTGGCAAAATTCATGAGTATCTTTAAACATGGTTAGCCAATAAAAACCAAATTAGAGAACTTTTTTCGTAGTTCACATGCCCTCAAAGTGCCCTTCAGACGGTGCTGAATGACAATGAAATAAAATACTTTGTATCTCATCATCTGGAACACACCTCCGAATTATCTAGTCTACACAATGTTCGAATAAAAATAGCTTATCCCAATAATACTGCTTAGCATCATGGAGAAATTATTTTCGTCTTTAATTTACAAGGTCAGGTGGCAGCAGTCCACTCAACAAAAAAAAATTACAATATCAGCATACCACGGTAATGTCATGGCAACTAACAGTTGCTCATGTGGGAAATCTTCCTAAATGCGCTGAATATTATCATCTTCATTTCCTGCTTCAATTTGAGACAAGTGATCAGCCACTTGATTTTCTATGCCTTTCCTATCTCTAATTTTCATTTCCAGATGAAATTCTTGCAATAATAACATTCATTGAATCAACCTGGGTTTGGCGTCTTTCTTGGTCACCAAGTATTTAATAGCAAAGTGGTTCGTATAAAGCGTAACATTGGTGCCTACTAAATAAGTACTGAATTTGTCGAAGGAAAATACCACAACTAACAGCTCCTTCTCAGTAGTGGTATAATTTAGCTGTGAATTAGTCAACGTATGGCTTACGTAGTAGATAGCATGAAATACCTTGTTCTTTCTTTTCCCAAGTACTGCCCTTACAGCAAAATCAATGGCATCACTCATAAGTTCAAAATGTAAAGTCCAATTTGGTGCTATAACTAGCTACTTTTTTAGCTCCTCAAATGTTTGTAAGCATTGATCATTAAAAATGAAAGATCTGTTGTGTTCTAACAATGTACACAGGGGTTTTGATATTTTTGAAAAATCTTTGATGAATTGTCTATAAAATCCTGCATGGCAAAGAAAACTGCGAATACATTTCACTGTGGAGGGTGGTGGCAATTTCTCAATAACTTTAATTTTTGCTTTGTTGACGGCAATCCCTTGCTTTGAAATTTTATGTCCTAGAACAATGCCTTCACAGACCATGAAGTGGCATTTCTCCCAATTGAGAACAAGGTTGGTTTCTTCACACCGACAAAGAACTAACTCAAGATTTTTTAAACAATTTTCAAAAGTATCGCCATACAACGAGAAGTCATCCATAAAAACTTCTAAAAATTTGTCCATCATGTCCAAAAATATTGTCATCATGCAATGCTGAAATGTTGTAGTGGTATTGCAAAATCCAAACGGCATTCATCAAAATGCAAAAGTTTCATAAAGACATGTGAATGTGGTATTCTATTGATCAGTAGGAGCTATGGCAATCTGGTTATACCTTGAATAAACATCTAGGAAATAATAGAAAGCTTTCCCTACTAATCTATCTAACATTTGATCGATAAATGGCAGAGGAAAATGGTCGTTCCTTGTTGCTTTATTGAGTTTCTGATAGTCAATACAAACCCTCCATCCCGTGACAGTACGAGTAGGAATGAGTTCATTGTTATCATTGCTTACCACGATGACACCCCCTTTTTTAGGTACACATTGAACAGGGCTCACCTAAGAACTATCCAAAATTTGGTATATGATTCCAGCATCCAACCATTCGATAATCTCCTTTTTGACAACTTCCTTCATAATGGGGTTCAATCTTCTCTGTTGCTTGATAGGTTTGCCATGGCAATCCTCTAGTAATATTTTGTACATGCAAATTGTTGGACTGATTCCTTTGATATCTGCAATCGTCCGTCCCAATGCTTTCTTAGATTTCTTTAAAATTTTCAATAATTGAGCTTTTTGATTTAATGTCAATGCCACAGAAATAATTACTGGTAATGTGCTGTTATCTCCTAAGTAAGCATACTTCAGATATGTTGGCAAAGGCTTCAACTCCAACATAGGAGGATCTTCTATGGATGGCCGAGGAAATTTAAAAGAATGGTTTGTAACGCCCCGAATTTTATGCCTAGGAGATATGGGCTTTGAGTATCAGAGCAATTGGATTTTAGTTGTGCGAGAAAATTTCACTAATTGCATGTTTAGTCTAGTGGCTAAGTGATTTGGAAAGAGTTGGGAGTGTTGGAGAAGTCTTGGGTTCAAAACAGAGCTTTAGCAAAAAGGTGTGTAATTACACCCTTTCTTGACTGTTTATTGGTAAAAGCCGAATAATCAAAAAAGAAGGCACTGTGATCATAAGAGCATGCGAACGTGAGCGTGATAAACCAAGACCACGAACACGGTGTTTACCGAAATACCCTCGATGTGTAAATTATCGAAATACCCTCGATGGGTAAATTACCAAAATACCCCTGATGGGTAAATTATCGAAATACCCCGATGGGTACCGATATATCCCTAGTAGGTGAAATAATTGATATGGCTTTATGATATTTATTTAACGGATACTGAGTATGACATATTGCATGTACGTATAATTCATGGCATTACATACTACATGGGTTGGGTTTCTGTTATGGAGGAAGTACTGTTTCTGGTGGTTCTGCCACAATTACTGTTACTGGTGGCTATGCCACATATACTGTACTGGCAGCTCGGCTGCGTTTTTATTTCTAGCAGCTATGGTGTATTATTGGTATGTAGGCTAGATGGGTCGATTTTGTCCCCATATGGTGTGTAGGGTTGGTACGGGTGGTGTGTTGGGCTGGATTGGGGTAGCTTTTGCATATTTGAACCATACTGATACTGTAACGGGCTTAGGCCCACACTGTTTTTGTATTGGGCTAAGACCTGCACTGTTCTAATATTGTATTGGGCTAAGGCCTACATTGATACTGGAAAGGGCTCGGGCCCAGTTTGTTACTGCATGTTAGGGGATTACACACTGAGTTCTCGTAACTCACCCTTTTCTTCTAACTGCGCAGGTAATCCCCAACCTTAGTTGATTTGGAGCTACGAGGGACTCGGTGGTGGCCACACATTCACTAGTATTTTTATTCTAGACCGGTTTCTTTTATAGTTTACTTTGGGTTGTTTTTATGTAATAAGACCTCTGGTATTTTAATTTTCTTTAATTGGGTTTTATTTGTTTGTTTTGAACTGCTTAACAGGTACAAATAAGTTTTCACAACAAACACTATTTTTTTTCAAGACAAACATGCATTTTCAACTTCAAAATAACCTTAAATGAAGTAGCTTCCGCTAATTTAAACCTTCAATAGCAACCCGTTTTACCACATGGTGGCTTTTATAACGTACCAAATGATTCTAAGAATAAGAACAAATTGGATTTTTACTGAACGCTTTTCTTCGTTAGACTTCAACTTCATAGAACCCTTCTATGTGACATGTCAGATTCGACCGTAACATCTAGGCTGGGTTTGGGGTGTTACATTTAGTGGTATCAGAGCGAAGTTGCGAAACTCAGCTGTGGAATGGGTTTTTGAAATTTTTAATTTCTGAAAGAACTGTTTCAAATGGTTTGAAAAATTGAAAATGTTTCACTGATTGTGTGGCACACCGAGTCTCAGGTGCCGAATTCGCAGGTTTTCTGAATATTGTTGTTTGTTTTTAACTGTTATACTGAGATTACTTTAGATATTAAATTGTCTTGTGATACTTAAATTTGGATTTTGGTAGTTATTCTGTGTGTTCTAGAAATTGTACGCGTGTGAAAAATCTGCCTGCTTTAGTGTTAGTGTTTAGAGTGTGCAGCGAGAGCGTAGTATGGTAGGCTGGGATGTGTGACTGTTCTGAGTGTTGAAAATTTTGAGGACAAAATTTCTTTAAGGGGGTTGAATTGTAACGCCCGAATTTTGAGCCTAGGAGAAATGGGCTTCGAGTATCGGAGTAATTGGATTTTAGTTGTGCGAGGAAATTTCACTAATTGCATGTGTAGTCTAGTGGCTAAGTGATTTGGGAAGAGTTGGGAGTGTTGGAGAAGTCCTAGGTTCAAACCAGAGCTTTAGCAAAAAGGTGTGTAATTACATCCTTTCTCGACTGCTTATCGGTAAAATCTAAAAAATCAAAAAAGACGGCACTGTGATCATAAGAGCGTACGAACACTCGCGTGGTAAACCAAGACCACGAACACGATGTTTATCGAAATACCCTCGATGGATAAATTACTAAAATACCCTCGATGGGTAAATTACTAAAATACCCTCGATGGGTAAATTATCGAAATACCCCGATGGGTACCGATATACCCCTAGTAGATGAAATGATTGATATGACTTTATGATATTTATTTAACGGATACTAAGTATGATATATTGCATGTACGTATAATTCATGACATGACATACTGCATGGGTTGGGTTTCTATTATGGAGGAAGTACTGTTTCTAGTGGCTCTGCCACAATTACTGTTACTGGTGGCTATGCCACATATACTATACTGGTAGCTCGGCTGCGTTTTTATTTATTACAGCTATGGTGCATTATTGGTGTGTGGGTTGAGTGGGTCGACTTTGTCCCCACATGGTGTGTAGGGTTGGTACGGGTGGTGTGTTGGGCTGGATTGTGGTGGGTTTTGCATATTTACACCATACTAATACTGTAACGGGCTTAGGCCCACACTGTTTTTGTATTGGGCTAAGATCCGCACTGTTCTGATATTGTATTGGGCTAAGGCCCACACTGATACTGGAAAGGGCTCGGCCCAGTTTGTTACTACATGATAGGGGATTATACACTGAGTTCTCATAACTCACCCTTTTCTTCTGATTGTGCAGGTAATCCCCAACATTAGTTGATTTTGAGCTGCGAGGGACTCGGAGGTGGCCACACATTCGCTAGTATTTTTATTCTAGACCGATTTCTTTTAAAGTTTACTTTGGGATGTTTTTATGTAATAAGGCTTCTGGTATTTTAATTTTCTTTAATTGGGTTTTACTTATTTGTTTTGAACAGCTTAACAGGTACAAATAAGTTTTCACAACAAACACTATTTTTTTTCAAGACAAACACGCATTTTCAACTTCAAAATAACCTTAAATGAAGTAGCTTCCGCTAATTTAAACCTCCAATAACAACTCGTTTTCCTGAATGGTGGTTTTTATAACGTACCAAATGATTCTAAGAAGTAAGAAAAAAATTTATTTTTACTGAACGCTTTTCTTCGTTAGACTTCGACTTCATAGAACCCTTCTATGTGACATGTCAGATTCGACCGTAACGTCTGGGTCGAGTTTAGGGTGTTACATGGTTCGACAAATTTAATGATTCAAAGCTTCTAATTAATCCATTCTCGATTTGCTTAACATCCAGCAGTTCACCACGCTCTTCAATCATTTCTACTTCAATTAACTCAATTAAATTTGCATCATCATTACAATTATTGTGATAAAACTCTGCAATTTCTTCCCGAACTATTGTGTCAATAATCTCCACAGTGTGACATTCTTCATCTATATCTACACACTTCAGAGCATCGACAACATTAAAAGTTATTTGCTGATCGTTAATTCTCATAGTTATTTCACCTTTTTGAACATCAATTCATGTTCTTACAGTTGCTAGAAAAGGTCTCCAAAGTATGATTGGTACCTTTTTATCAGCCTCACATTCTACAATAATAAAATCTACTTGAAAAATAAATTTGTCAACTCTTACCAACATGCCTTCTATTTTACCTTCTGGATGTGTATATGAATGATTAGCTAATTGCAAAGTGACAATTGTAGGTCTTGCCTTCCCTATCCCCAGCTTCCTAAAAACACACATAGGCACTAGATTTATACTCGCACCTAAGTCGCATAATGCTTTGCCAACATAATGATTTCCAATAGAGCAAGGTATAGTAAAATTCCCTGAATCCTTCAAATTTGGTGGCAATTTATTTCTCAGCATTGTTGTGCATCCTTCAGTGAGAGCAAGAGTTTCAAACTCCCCTAACCTTCTCTTTTTTTATAAGATATCTTTCATGAATTTCACATAGTTGGGAATTTGTTCCAATGCTTCCACCAATGGTATGATGATATGTAATTGCTTCAAGACATCCAAGATTTTCTTGAATTGAAAATCTTTCTTAGATTTTTGGAAATGCTGAGGAAAAGGTGGTGGTGGCCTTCCTTCCATTTCTTGAGGTTGATTTGCCGTGGCATTTTTATTCGCAATGCAAGGTGAATCTACTTCAACATATTTCTGGTTGCTCTTTTTCTTTGTAGCTTGCTCTACTACTGGTTCTGAATTCTTTTTAATTGTCAAATCTAAACTACTTTCTTCAATAGTGGCATTACTAAAAATTCCTAGTAGCTGTGTACCACTTTGGAGCGTAATAACCTTACATTGTTCCTTTCCTTGAGATCGTGAATTTTCGGTATCACTCGATAGTGCTCCTTGCAACCTTGACCTTAATACTTTGGCAATTTGCCCCACTTGATTCTCTAAAGCTCTTAAACATGCAGCTTGACTTTGAATAATAGCATCATTCTTGGCCATGTATTCCTTCAATAGATCTTCCATCGATGAAGAACTCGAAGCTGAATTTTGCTGAACATTTTGTCGTGGCATGAGTTGATTGTATCTAGGTGGTGCACCCGCAACATTCTGTCGAATAGCATTGCTAGAATTTCCCACCCCTAGATTACTCCAACTGAAGTTGGGATGTTGCTTCTTGGATTATATGGGTTGTTGTTGCTGCGATTAAAATTTCCCATATAATAAACTGAGGTTGGATTTGATGGGCATTCATCAAAAACATGATCTTTTTCGTAGTAAACACATGCTAACTCAGCTGCTTTTATTTCCTGTACTGCAGTTGGTCTTTTCAGTGTTTTAATCATATTCGTTAGAGATGATACCTGAGTTGTTATGGAAGTGATTGCATCAAGTTCCATTTCTCCAGAAACTCTTCTGCCAGTCCCTACTCTGGCAGTGTGGTATTGATAATCATTGTTGTCTATCCTCTCCAGAATTTCATATGCTTCATTATATGATTTATCAAGTAAAGTCCCATTGGTAGATACGTCAACCACCATCCTTGTATGTGCATTCAATCCATTGTAAAAAATTTCCATTAATTTTGGAAACCATGCATTGGGAATTTTCTAATTAACTCATTGAACCGCTCCCATGCTTCATATAGCGTTTCATTCTCAGACTGCTGAAAGGACGTAATATCATTCATCAGTTTGGCATTCATGTTCAAAATACTATATCTCAACAGAAACCTCTAACAAAGTTCATTCCAAGATGCCACAGTTCCTGACGGTAATCCATTTAACCATGCTCTGGCACGATCTCACAATGAATAAGGGAATGACTTCAGTTTCAAGGCATCTTCAGGAACACCCTGCTGCATGAATGAATCATAGACTTCCAAAAAGAGTCTTAAGTGCAACTGTGGATCTTCAGTAAGCAATCCACTAAACTTCCCCACAATTTGTAACATTTAAAACATCAACAGTTTTAACTCAAACTGTTGAGCTTGAATATACGGCCTAAAAATTCCTGGATTCAAATCATCCAAGATCGGCACTATATGTTCTATGATGGGTCTATCTCTGTTATCTATTATTCAAGAAATATCAGCATGCCTTCCTTCCTGATGTAATGGTTGTTCTCTAACCTGATTGTTTCTAATTCTCTCCATTTCTCACAATTCTTTTCTCCTTCTTCTCAAGGTTTTCACAATTTCTGGATAAAAACAATACTCTTCAATTGCTAAAATATCACTATTCATGCACCAACAAAAATCCTGAAAAGAAGAAAAAATCAAAACAACTAATTAAGCTAAACTAATAAAAGTGGTAATAACACACCAAATATTTCACCAAAAACTTGTTTGGTGTGAATGTGTAATGCGAATGTGCAAGTATACACATCGAATAAAGTAATAAAGTGATGAGTGAGTATTGTCTCCACAAGGATCGGAATTGACTAAAATAATTGGTTATGCTATTACTGCGAAATTGACTAATTAAAATTTGCAAAATAAATAGGTGATTAATTGATAAATAAATGTAATGAATGGATTAATAAAATCAATTATGAATAAAAATATGCTATATAACAGCCTATTTTCAATGAAATCAGAACAGTAGTTTCGGAATCACAAATCTGACAAGTAAATTATTTTTTTTTAATTTTAGTGTCAATGGCATGTTAGTAAGGTCGTATTAAAATTTCATTAAGAAATTTTGACGTTTGCATGCTTAATTACGTAAAAAGGACTAAATCAAAAAAAGGTGCAAAAGTAGAGTTTTATTAGTCAAAGGTGTCAAATAGCTATGGAATTTTAATCTAAGGGACTTGGTTGGTAAATAGACCAATTAAAGGGTTAGTGGACATTCATGGATAAGGTATTAATGTAATTTTGAATGATTTTAAAGGTTAAAAGGGTAAATGAGT